>PVKE010037651.1:0-15805 GCA_004027555.1 Craseonycteris thonglongyai
AAAAAAAAAAAAAAAAAAAAAAAAAAAAAAAAAAAAAAAAAAAAAAAAAAAGCTGCAGTTGAAGGCATAGTGACTGAGGGAGGGTGATAAGATGGAGCAGGAGAAGTGGGGAGCTGTGGGCTAGAGAGTTGTTTTTAAGGTGGCCCTTGAAGGCAGTTTTAAAGCCTGTATGAGCTGAGTAAGTTGGCCTATAATATTAATTGGAGGTTTATTAATGTCCTCATCATTATAATGGGCAGCCACATTATCTAATTTATTTTTTTTTTCCGTTCCTTCCAGGAAAGTTTTTCAGCGTCTTATATTGAGTTTTCATATTCCTCCTTAAATTCTTTAGGAATGACTGTCTTTTTTGCCTGTCCCAACAATTTATGAGCCTCTTGTGAGGGATCAAGGGAGTCTCTAACAAGACTCAACAAAGAAAAATGTTTCTGTGAAAAATTTCTCAGGTCCATGTGCGGTATATTAATCTCGCATTTTTTCACCAAACTTTTCCCATGTTTTTATTTTAAAGAGTTCCTTTTTCAGGAAACCAAGGACATATTTGTCCTACAAATTTTTAAAATCTTAAAATTTGATCTCCTACATATTTTAAAAATCTTAAAATCTGATCTGAGGTTTTTATTCCGCAATGTTGTAACATAGAATGGATAAGCTGAGCAAATAAACATTGTGATGATCTGAGTCCCAAGACAAACAAAGGAAGGGGGAGGCCTTGGTAAGAGACCCAGACAGATGCCCGCCTGGCTGCATCCCTTATGGGAACTTAGGTGTGGAACTTAGGCACCTCCTCACCACAGAACCACAGGTTAGGGCCCACTTGGATCCCGTAGCTTTTGGTCGTGGGACCACAGGTTCGAACCCTACTGGAGGACCAAGTCAGGCCACCACACACTCACATTCCCACTCACACACACCAGAGGTTATAACATTCCCTCCCAATATTCTCTTTTATTACTGGTATCTTTTATTCTCTCTTAAATATGTGCATTATTTTTTATATTCTCCTTATTTTTATTTATTTTATTATTATTATTGATATATATATGCACACTTACTCACTTTTTTATTTATTTACATATTTTTTAAATGCTCCTCTTTCCCATTATTTCTGTACTAGTACCTTTCCAGAGGAGTTCCTCACCTTACCTTATTTACAAGTTCTTGAGCACTCAGGTCCCTGTTCGGGTGCCACTTGTAACCAGGAGCCAGCCTGGCTGAATGGAATCCCTGAGTTCGAGCAGTGGGAATTGAGACTGACCCAATGATCAACTGGCTGCCCCTCAATAAGGACAGCCCCGAATAGCTTTATTCAATCACTTATATAGCCCAGGTTCATATCATTTCAAGGAGCAAGGAAAGACAAAAAGGAGTTTTCAACTACATCAGAAACTACTCATTAACTGAAGTACAGCGCAGGCAGTCCGTTATCAGGAACATGCAGGCCCTCTCCCATGTACTGTATTCCTTTCATCTCATAGCCTGTGATCTAACACCTGGTGCCAGCTGTCTGACCTTCATGCAAAGCCACACACAGATATTTTTCTATGTCCAATCACCCAACTACCCCCCGAGGGAGATGAAAGGGGGGCCGAAGCCCTGCCATCGAGGCCCTGGGTCCGCCTTCCCTGAGAGGTCAAAGGGACCAAGGCCCTGCCATCAAGGCCCCCCAAAACTTCTCAGCTCAGGCATATGACTGGTTTCCAACACTGGTGAACATGATTTACCCCATTATGGTGACTCCCTGAGACCCCACCTCACCCAACTCCCATACCACATGAAACTCTATCAGCAACTGAGCCTTCCAGGAGCCAGAGGGAGGCATTAGGTCTTGGGGTGTCCAGGGACTTTTGCTGAGCTACACTAGGCCTGGTACTGTTAGCAGTCATTCTCGGCAAAGGAAGTAAACACACAAGTCTAGGAAGCACAGTGAGTCCCAAACAAGATGAACACAAACAGGCCCACACCAAGACACATTATAATTAAAATGGCAAATGTTAAAGACAAAGACAGAATCCTAAAAGCAGCAAGAGAGGCAACTAGCTAATTGAAAGGTAGCTCCTATAAGATTGTCAGCTGCTTTCTCAACAGAAACTTTGCAAGCAAGAAGGAAGTGGCACAAAATATTCAAAGTGATGAAAAGCAAGGACTTACAACCAATATTACTCTACTTAGCAAGGCTGTCATTTAAAATTGAAGGAAAGAAAATCAGCTTCTCAGACAAGAAAAAGCTAAAGGGGTTCATCGCCACCAAATCAGTATTACAAGATTTTAAAGGGACTCTTTAAGAAGAAGGAAGGGAGAATAAAATATATGAATGACAATAACAATATATCTATCAATAATCACTTTAAATGTAAATGCATTAAATGCTCTAATTAAAAGAGATAGGGTAGCTGAATGGATATGAGAAGAAGACCCATACATATGCTATTTACAACAGTCCCACTTCAAATCAAAATACATTTACAGACTAAAAGTAAAGGGATGAAAAAAGATATTTCATGTGAATGGAAACAAACAAAATGCTGTGGTAGCAATACTTATGAGGTATAACAATTAAGTTCACAAACTCACCCTAGAAAAAGCAACACATACCTCATTGCTAAATATTACTAGGGTCACCTTTGAATTACTCTCCTTGGGAAGCTATGCACCAATGCTAGCACCTAGTCCACCCTTCAAAGAAATTTTGGAACTCTTTCTGGAAGGGCCATCAGAGCCGTTGTCGTAGTACTATCAATGTCCCGAATGTCATCAAAATGTCTTTCTTTCAATATTGCCTTTATCTTTGAATAAAAAAAGTAATTGGGGGCCAGATCAGGTGACTAGGGATGGTGTTCCAATATAGTTATTTGTTTACTGGCTAACAACTGCCTCAAAGACAGTGTCATGTGAACAGGAGCATTGTTGTGATGCAAGAGCCATGAGTTGTTGCTGAAGAGCTCAGGTCATTTTCGTCTAATATTTTCACTCAGCCTTTTCAGCACTTCCAAATAGTCAATTTGGTAGACTGTTTGTTCAGTTGGTACAAATCCATAATGAACAATCCTTCTGATATCAAAAAGGTTAGCAACATCATTTTGACTCTTGATTTGGACTGACAGAATTTTTGGTCATGGGGAATTGGCTGACTTCCATTGTGCACTTGGACATTTTGTCTCAGGGTCATATTGGTACACCCATGTTTCATCACCAGTGATAACATGACCCAAAACATCATCTTGTCTCTCCAAAAGCTCTTGGCAGATTTCAACTCTCCTTTGCTTTTGTTTACCGGTGAGCTCCTTTGGGACTATTTTTGCACACACCATTCTCATTCCAAGATTTTCACTGAAGATTTTTCTAACTGGTTATGAATGTAAGTTGGTCTATTGTGCTTCTCACAGTCAGCCAACAATTTTGATGCACAATTCAATAAATTTTTGCAATGTTTTTGTCATTTCTGCTCGTTACTGGTTGCCCTGACCTCTCTTCCTCAGTGATGTTTTCTCTCCCCTCAGAAAAATTTAATCCATTTGTACACTGCTGTTTCCTTTATGACATTATCCCCATCCACATGGATTGACATGTCCCTGATTTCACTTCCACACTTGTTAAGTTGAACAAGAAATGTAATGTTTATTTATTGCTCTAATTCAAGCTCTGATATTCTCACGATGGCATACAACATGCAACAATAATAATGAATGCTACTCAGCAAGACATTGCTACTCATTGACACAAACACAGCTGTGAGATGCTGATATACCAAGATTATGAAACCCTACTAAATTGTTTATACAGTGTTGCCAATGTAAGCACACGGTGGCAAGTTCATGAAGTTAATTATCAGACCTCATACATCAGACAAAGTAGACTATAAAACAAAGGCTATAATAAGAGTCAATGAAGAACATTACATAATAGCAAATGAATCAATTAAATAAGAGTATATAACCCTTGCAAGCATTTACACATCCAATGTAGGTGCAACTAAACAGATAATGCAAATATTGACTGTCATAAAGGAAGAGATTGACAGTAACACAATTATAGCAGGGGACTTTAACACCCCTTTGACATCAATGGACAGATTTGCCAGACAGAAAATCAACAAGGAAACAGCAGCCTTAAATGATACACTAGACCTATAGATTTAATTGATATTTTTAGAGCATTCCATACCAAAGCAGTAGAATATACATTCATTTCAAGTGCACATGGAACATTTGCCAAGATAGACCATATGTTAGGCCACAAAACAAGTCTCAATAAATTTAACAAGATTGAAATCATATTAAGCATCTTCTATGACCGTAATAATATAAAACTGAAAATCAATTACAAGAAAAAAACAAAAACAAAAACAAAAAAACAAAAGTCCTGGACGAAATGGCTTCACAGGTAAACTTTTCCAAGTATTTAAAAAAAATTTTATACCAACCCATCTCAAACTATTCCAAAAAATTAAAGAGGAGGGAAAGCTTCAAAATTCATTTTATAAGACCACCATTACCATGATACCAGAGCCAGACAAAGACATTATAGGCTGATATTCCTGATGAAAATGCATGCCAAAATCCTCAACAAAACATTAGCAAACCAAATTCATCAATACATTAAAAATATCACACACCATAATTAAGATTTATTTCTAATATGCAAGGTTGATTCATTATTTGCAAATCAATTAATGTGATTCATCACATAAACAAAATTAAAGATAAAAATCATATGATCATATCAATAGATGCAGAAAAGGCACTTGACAAAATCTAGCATCCATTTATGATAAAAACTTGCAGCATCATAGGAATAGAGGAACTATACCTCAACATATTTTTTTACATATATTTAAGATTTATTTTTATTGTTTTTGACAGAGTGAGAGAGAGAGAGAGAGAGAGAGATACAGAGACAGAGAAGGGAGAGGGCCCAGAGTAGTCTCCATAGTTGCACATCATTGGTTTTTTTACATAGTTTCATTCCACAGGTGAGCACGGGGCTGCACAGGGCAAGAACTGGGCCAGGGTCTCACCCTGGTGAGAACTGAAATGGGGTCACTCCCCAGTTCAGCATATGGGTCCACACAGGCCGGGGCCGGGGCCCTGATTCAATCCTTGGTCCCCAGGGCTGCAAAGTGAGCACTTAACCCACTGAGTCATCCCAGCTTCCCCAATATACCTCAACATATTAAAGGCCATATACAAGTATGAAAGAGCCATAGCTTACTTCATACTCAATGGGGAAAAGCTAAATGTGTTCCCCTTAAGATCAGGAATATGATGAGGATGCCCATTCTCACTATTTTTATTCAACATAGTATTGGAAGTCTTAGCCGCAGCATTACAAAAAAATTAAAAGGCATCCAAATTGGAAAGTAAGAAGTAAAACTTTCATTATTTGCAGATGACATGATGCTATGTAGACAGAACCCTAAATTTTCAATCAAAAAGTTATTAGTACTGATAAATAAATTAGCAGGATAGAAAATTAATATTAAAAAATGGGTTGGACTTTTATACATCAATAATGAACTATCAAAAAGAGAAGTTAAGAAAACAATTCCATTTACCATTGCATAAAAAAAAAAAAATGCTAGGAGTAAATTTTACTGAGGAGGGGAAGCCAGCATGGCTCAGTGGGTTGAGTACTCGTTTTGCAGCCCCAGGGTTTGAGGACTGAATCCAGGCCCTGGCCTGTGTGGACCCATATGCTGAACCGGGGTGTGCCCCCCAGTTTGGTTCTCAATGGGGTGAGCTTCCTATGTGGGAGGACTCTGGTTCAGCTCCTGCCCCAGGCATGCTTTCCATGTGGGAGGCACTCAGCTCCTGGGCAAGTGCCTCCCATACAGGGGCTCCCTGCCTTGTTCCTGCCCCACACAGCCCTGGGCCCAATTGTGGAATGAAATTATATCAAAAACTGATGACATACAACTATGGAGACTACTCTGGGCCCTCCCCCTTCTCTCTCTGTCTCTCACTGTGTCTCTCTGTCAGAAAAATAAAAATAAAAACAATAAAAATAAAACTTAAAAAAAACACCAATGACATTTTATACAGAAGTAGAACAAATAATCTTAAAGTTTATATGGAACCACAAAAACAAAACAAAACAAAACAAAAACCCTGAATAGCCACAGAAATCTTGAGAAGAAAGAAAAAAAATTGGAAGTATCACAATACCTGAAGTCAAACTATACTACAAGGCCATAGTAATCAAAACATTATGGTACTAACTTAAAAATAGTCACATAGAGCAATAGAACAAAACAGAAGATCCCAGAAAGAAACCCACACCTATATAGTCATTTAATCTGTGACAAAGACGTTAAGAACACACAGTGGGGTAAAAAAAGTTCATTCACAAATGATGTTGGGAAAACTGACAGATATGTGCATAAAAAAGCTGGACCACCTTTTGTATTATATACAGTAATAAACTCAAAATGCATTAAAGACTTAACTGTAGGACCGAAAGCCATAAAAATCCTAGAAGAAAACAAAAGGCAGTAAACTCTCTGAAATTGCTTTTAATAACATTTTTTTCTGATTCATCTCCTTGGGCAAGGGAAACAAAGAAAAAATTGAATAAATGGGACTATATCAAGTTAAAAAGTTTTTGCATAGCAAAGGAAACAGCCAAAAGAAAAAGAGAACCTACTGAATGGGAGAAGATAATCAGCAATAACACATCTGATGAGAGTTTAATATAGAACATTTATAAAGAACACAACTCAATACCAAAACAAACAGACAAAACCCCAAAAAATTCTAATTTAAAAACAGGCAGAGGACATGAATAGACCTTTCATGCACATAGCTAGTAGGTATATCAAAAGATGTTCAATGTCACTAATCACCAGAGAAATGCAAGTTAAAGCACAATGAGATACCACCTCATACCTGTCAGAATAGCTATAATCCGTAAATCAACAAACAAGTGTTGAATAGAATGTGGAGTAGAGGGAGCTCTCATGCACTGTTGGTAGGATTGCAAATTGGTGCAGCCACTATGGAAAAGTTTTTGGAGGTTCCTCAAAAATATTTTTAAAAATTTAAAAATTTGACCGTATGACTTTATGAGCTACCTTATGACCCAGCAATTCCATTTCTGGGTATTTATCAAAAAATGAAAAAAAGAAAGAAAGAAACAAACAAAAACCCAAGTAATTAAAGAAGATATCTGTACCCCTATGTTCACTGTAGCACCATTTACAATAGCCAAGATATGAGAGCAACACAAGTGTCAATAAATAAATGATTGGCTAAAGAAGGTGTGGTACATATATACTACTAATATTACTTGGCCAAAAAGAAAAAAATATATGGATGAAATCTTACCATTTGTAACAACATAGATGGACTTGTAGGTTATGCTAAGTGAAATAAGTCAGACTGAGAAACACAAATATCACATGATCTCACTTTTATGTAGAATGTAAAGAACAAAATAAACAAATGAAACAGAAACAGACTCAAAGATTCAGAGAGAAAACTGATGTTTGCCAGAGGAAAGAGGAGTTGGGGGTCTAGGTGAAAAAGGTGAAGAGATTAAGAAATAGCAATTGGTAGTTACACATAGTCATAGGAATATAAAGTACACCGTAGAGACTGTAGTGAATAATCTTCCAACAACTATGTATTATGCCAAGTGGGTACTAGACTAATCATAAAGACAATTGCATAAATTATATAAAGCTCTAACCACTAATGCAATTTACCTGAAACTAATATTGAATGTATAATATTGGATGTTAACTGTGACTAAAAAAATATTTATTTTATTATTATTTTTTTTACATTTGATGCCCCCTCCCCATGCCCCCCTAGCCCTCCCCCCCCCCCACTTACCCATCCCTACCCCCAGGCAACCACCAAATCATTGACTGTGTCTGAGTTTTTGTTCTTGGTTACTTTCAGTTTTATATTCAACCTATGAGTGAGGTCATATGTTTCTTTCTTCTTTCAATCTGACTTATTTTTTTAAAAAAAGAAAAACTATATGAGATAATTGGAAATTTGGAATAGTAGAATATTTGATATTAAGGAATAATTGTGTAGGGTGGTTGTTGTGATCACGATATTGTGATTATTATTATTATTTTTTAAAGATTTATTTTTATTGTTTTTGACAGAGAGAGAGACAGAGACAGAGAGAGAAGGGGGAAGGCCCAGAACAGTCTCCACAGTTGCACATCACTAGTTTTTCCACATAGTTTCATTCCACAGGTGGGTGTGGGGCTGCACAGGGCAGGAACTGGGCTGGGGTCTCACCCTGGTGAGAACTGAACTGGGGGCGCTCCCCAGTTCAGAATATGGGTCCACACAGGCCGGGACTGGGATTCAATCCTTGGTCCCTGAGGCTGCAAAGTGAGCGCTTAACCCATTGAGCCATCCCGGCTTTCTTGGGCTGAACTTCTGATATCTGTTTTGACTTGATTGAAGCTCAAGTGGAAGTATTGTGGACGCTGCTAAGGAAAGCTGCAGGATTACAGACTCACAGATACCTGCAAGAGATTACAAGAGATTACAGATAGAGACATACAACAGACTATCTAAGGCTCCACGAAGAAGTTGGATGAGATTCTGGGAAATTAATACATTAAAAAGCTGCAGTATATACTAGGAACTTGATAAAATAGCATAAGCTCGGGGAAGAACTATACTCATAAAAGATGTGTTCATGGGTTGGAAGAATAAGCATAGTTAAAATGGCCATATTACCCAAAGCAATATACAGATTTATTGCAATTCCAATAAAAATCCCACAGACCTTATTTCGAGAAATAGATAAAAAAATAATCAGATTCATATGGAACCACAAAAGACTCCGATTCGCCAAAGCAATGCTCCAAAAAAAGAATAAGGCTGGAGGTATCACGCTCCCTGACTTCAGCCTATACTACAAAGTGTCAATAATCAAACATTGTATTGATTATAATCAAATAATCAAAGCTTGGTATTGGCAGAAAAACAGACATACAGACCAAAGGAACAGAATCAAAAACCCAGAAATAAACCCACAAACATGAGACAGATAATTTTTGACAAAGGAGCAAAAAATATACAATGGGGAAAAGAAAGCCTCTTCAGTAAATGGTACTGGGAAAATTGGAAAACCACATGCAAAAGAATGAATCTGGACAGTGAACTGTCACCATATACCAAAATTAACTCAAAGTGGCTTAAAAACCTCTACATAAGATCCAAAACTATAAAGTGTATAGAAGAAGGCATTGGTACTTAACTTACAGACCCTGGGTTCAGAGAGCACTTTATGAACTTGACCTCAAAGGCAAGGGAACTAAAAGCAAAATGAATGGGACTATATCAAACTAAAAAGCTTCTATACAGCAAAGGACACAATCAACAAAATAAAAAGAAAACCAACCGAATAGGAAAATATGTTTGCAAACAATGCCTCTGATCAGGGGCTAATATCTAAAATATATAAAGAACTCATACAGCTCAACAACAACAAAAAACAAACGATCCAATTAAAAAATGGGAAGAAGACCTAAACAGACACTTCTCCCCTGAAGACATACAAACAGTCAACAGATACATGAGAAAATGCTCCACATTACTAGCAATTAAGGAGATGCCACCTCACACCTGTTAGAATGGCTATAATCAACAAGACAAGTGATAACAAGTGCTGGAGAGGCTGTGGAGAAAAAGGAACCCTCATACACTGCTGGTGAGAATGTAAATTGCTACAACCAATTATGGGGATTCTAGAATGGCTCAGCAGGTTGAGCACTAGTTTTTCAGCCCTGGGTTCTGAGGATTCAATCCCAGCCCCAGCCTGTGTGGACTCATATGCTGAAATGGGGGCATGTTCAGTTCTCCCTGGGGCAAGCTTTCTGTGTGAGAGGCCCCCAGTTTGGCTCCCACCCTGGTGTGCTTACCATGTAGAAAACCCTGGGCTTGGAGGGCATGCCTCCCATGTGAAAGGGCCGCTGGCCGATTCCTGCCCTGCGCAGCCCCGTGTCCACCTGTAGAATGAAACTATGTAGAAAATTAATGACATGCAACTATGGAGACTGCTCTGGGCCCTCCCTCTTCTCACTTCGGCAGGTTAAGTAGAAGAAATCTTTCTGTTCTTTTCCAATAGGTGGGGCTGAAGCACAAGTTTTTATTTTCTCTTACTTGCACTGCTGGGGGGCTTCAGGGATCTCTGTGGGCTTGTGTCACGTTAGCAGTGGGAAAATGTTTGAAGCACTAACATAGCCCACACATCTCTGTTATTCTAGGCTATGTTCAATTTTCAGCAAGTTGATTTACAGCTTTTTCATCTACATTGGAACCTTGTCACCTACTTTGGGTTCAGTTGTTTCTCAAACCTCCATTAAAATTGCAAAAGTCTCCTTGGTTAAGGTATTTTTTATAGATACATTTCCTTGTGTTAATGTTTATTGGTATAATTCTTAGAAAGTAACTTTATTCTTTAAATCATGAGTGCCACAATTAAGTATGTGACAAAGTCAGTATAGCTCTAAACATCTCTTTACTAGGTTCTGAACATACTGATAACATTAATTTTGGGAGAGAGATATATGTGACTTGAAATCTTAAATTTTATTTTTAAGTTATAGATGTATATAACAATACTATCAAGAGTTTGGAAAACATAAAAATATAAAAAGCATCACTCCTACTCTGGTATCCTAACACATCCTATTTAGATGTAGATGTGTACAAAACCAACTTCATCTCTGTGTCCTGGACTTAAATTTTATGATATGATCTTTGACCAACTTTACTGTCCTTAGCAAGCATGTCAAAGCTTTCTTGTTCATAATCATCTATGTTTCTTAAAATATAACCATAAATAATTTTGTTAGTAACAGCTGGATTGGCGTAACACCGAGATAAATATCAAACTGGTAATAATATTGATTATAAATCAGAAGACCATTAGGAGGTATGGCCCCTGGCACTACAGCATTTTTTGTCCCTTTGTTCTGTCAGTCATTGGTATCCAAGTTGTATTATAAAGAAAGTATTGTAACAGGGGTGTGTTAGTGGAGAATAATCTGTGCAGACTGCTGGGTCATCTTTTCCACTTTGATCCAATCTTCCTATAAGTAACTTACTCTATAATAAATTCTGTTGTAGTCTATAAAACTGCCTGCTTAATCTTTTGGTCTTAAGATATCTTCTTGTTATGATGGCCATTACACTTTTGCCCGACCATCATACACATCCACCATCATTTTATATATTTATTTTCAACATTTTAATACTAAATGTGTTTTTACCTAGTTGTAATGTAGGATACTTTGTTGCTACATAGGCTTGACAATGATAATTTTTAATGACAAATAATTTTTTAGTGGAATTGCCATAATAATAATAATAATAATAATAATAATAATAATAATAATAATATAAAAGCTGTAGCCATGTACTATGTACCTATAAATATCATAGATTGGACATCCGAATAAGTGGTGGCATGAGAGGTGCTTCTGGAAAACTCCCCTGGGAGTTACAACAAAGAAAACAACTATAAATCAACAAAGGATTCCTTACACAACTCAAAACCACAGCTAAGAGAACCATGCATCACACCAAACTACCTACAGATGGGCAAAGATGAGTAAACTGAGGAGGAGAGGAGGGGGTTGTGCAGACTGGGGCTGCATGCCTGCTTGGAACTCTGGCTTCAGGAAGGAGGAAGAAGAAGGTGGTGGCTGAACATTCCAGACTCCATTTGGTCTACGAACTATAGGATAGAGAAAAGGGAGTCTTTAGAGGCTGGGGTTGTGAGACGCTACAACCAGACCTCATTTTGGCCCCAGGAGGTGTGGACTGGGTGTAGTGAGATGCTGCAGACCAAATTCACTTTGTTTCTGAGAGGAGGATGGTAAGGAACAGTGACCTGACTTCTCTGGCCCGGGAAAGAGGAGAGAAAAGGCAGTGAGTGAACTTCTCTGTCCACAAGCAGTGCTGCCTGAGGGGTCAGGATATACAACAACTGATCCCAAAACTCAAGGCAGAAACAATGGGGCAAACCAAATACAGAAAAATGGTAAGCTGCACTGCAAGTGTAGCCCATAGCTCCAGGCAGAAAACAAAGGTACAGGGGAAGCTGGGATGGCTCAGCAGGTTAAGCTCTCACTTTGCAGCCCCAGGGAAAAAGATCAAATCCTGGCCCCTGCCCATGTGGACCCATGTGCTGAACTGGGGTGTGCTTTCCATGTGGGAGGCTCCCAGTTGGTTCTTGCATGGGCCGGTTTGGCCCCTGGCTCAAGGGGCTGTGCCTCCCATGCAGGAAGCCCGCAGCCCAGTTCCCGCCCTGCGTGACCCCCACCCATCTGTATGGAATAAAACCATGTTGAAAACTGATGATGCACAACTATGGAGACCGCTCTGGGCTCTCCCCATTCTGTCTGTCTGTCTCTGTCTCTGTCAAAAATAATAAAATAAACCTTAAAAAAAAAAAAAAAGAAAAAGAAAGAAAACAAAGGTACAATTTCTGGTCCCCTTCTCCCACCACCTTTTCAGACCTCTGTGTTAGCAGTGAGTGCTGCCTTAAGGTGCAGAATATCTGTAAACAGAGAGGCTGCCAGAATGAAGAATCAAAAAAATACATCCTCCACCCCCAAAAGAAAAGCAGAAAATCACAGCAAACAAGGGATGCCAGGATACCTCAATAGGTTGAGCATTTGCTTTGCAACTGCAAGGTTGAGGAATTGAATCCTGACCCCAGCCCATGCAAACCCATATGCTGAACTGAGGAGCAACTGGTGACCACCGAGCCCCATGGTGAAGGTTCTCTCCTCCCATGTGGGAGGCCCCCAGTTCACTTCCCATCCTATGCAGCTCCACATCCACCTGTGTGAAATGAAACCATGTCACAACTAATGATGCACAACTATGAGGACTGCTCTGAGCCCTCCCCCTTCTTGCTTTCTCTCTCAATAATGAAATAAAAAAAATTTTTTAAGCACAGTAAATGAGTTAGAGACAGAGCTGAACACAATGGTTATAAGAATGCTCATGGAATTTGGTGAAAATTTCAACAGAGAGTTAGCAAGCATAAAAAAGGACATAGAAATTATTTAAAAAAGGATCAGGAAGAGATAAAGATTATAATAACTGAGATAAAGAATAGAATAGAAGGGGTCACCAGATGAAGCCCAGGTGCAAATCAGGAATTTGCAAGGAAAGATAGCAGAAAGCGCCCAATCAAAACAATAAAAAGAAAAACTAATTCAAAATAATGAAGATAGTTTAATACTCATCTGGGACAATATCAAGCATAACAACATTTGCATCATAGGGGTATCAGAACGAGCAGAGAAACAGCAAGGAATAGAGAACTTATTTGAAAAAATAATGACTGAAAATTTTCCTAACCTGGTGAAGATAATAGATATACAAACCCAGGAAGCACAGAACCCAAACAGGACCACAATGAGACACATCATAATTATAATGGTAAAAATTAAAGACAAAGAATATTAAAAGCAGCAGGAAAAAAAAAAGGCAAGTAATAACATATAAGGGAATACCCATATGACTGTCAGCAGATTTCTCAACAGAAACTTTGCAGGCCAGAAGGGACTGGCAGAGAATATTAAACATGATGAGAACCAAGGATCTACAACCAAGATTAATGTATCCAACAAGGCTATTATTCAAAATTGAAGGACAAATAAAGAGCTTCCCAGGTAAAAGAAAGCTGAAGGAGTTCATCACCACCAAACCAGTACTACAAGGAATGTTAGAGGGACTTCTTTAAGATGGGAGGAAAAATAAAACAAAAAAAATGAAATAGTAAAATGTCAATAGGTACATATCTATCAACAGTTACTTTTAAATGAAACAGATTATCATAATGGCAGGATGGTCACAGGGATGTAATGTGCAGCATAGGGAATACAACCAAGGACATCATAATAACTGTGTGTGGTGTCAGATGGAAATCAGATGTACTGGAATGAAGGTTTTGTGAGTTATATAATTGTCTCATCATCATACTGTATGCCTGAAACCAATATAATATTGCATGTCCAGTGTAATTGAAAAAATAAATTTAAAAAAAATCATAGATTATTTAATTTTCCATAACTATCATTTTAACTTAACCACTCAGTCTCAAATGATTCTCAGATTTTTGCAGTCTTTGTGCATATGACCTTTTCTTTTGGATGAAGTATCTTCAAAAATGGTATTTCCAGAAGTGAGATTGCTGTAAGTCACAGGACATACACATTCTTCTTGGCTCTGATACAAATTTCCAAGTTTTATTTCTAAATACTTATATAATATTTAAATGTCAACAATAGTACATTAGAGTGCCCATTTCAGTGCACCTTTGCCAGCATAAGGTATTATAATTTAGTAGGGTATTTTTTTGTTCGAGTATTTTTTTAGTTAAAAGTTTTTTTATTGTTTTTGACAGAGAGAGACAGAGACAGAGAGAAGGAGGAGGACCCAGAGCAGCCTCCATAGTTGTACATCATCAGTTTTCAACATTGTTTCATTCCACATAGGTGGGGGAGGTTAAGGGGGGCTGCACAGGGCAGGAACTGGTGGGGGCCTCCTGAATGGGAGGCACGCCCCCATGAGCTGGGGGCCCAACTGGGGGCCTCTCACATGGGAAGCTCCCTCCAGCAAGAACCGAACTGGGGTTATATCCCAGTTCAGCATATGGGTCCACACAGGCCGGGGCTCAGATTTGATCCTTGGTCCCTGGGGCTGAGAATCAAGTGCTTAACCCACTGAGACATCCTGACATCCCCTGTTTTACTATTTTTAATTGATAAAATACTTTATCATTGTTTTTACTTGTTTGTTAAAATTCAATGTCTTTCCTCATGATATTTTACTAGCTCTATTTCCCTTCTAAATCTTCTGTCCATACTTATCTTTTGCCAGTTTGAATCATCTATTTTTTTTATTTAATATCTTTTAAATTATAACGAAAATAAATGCTGGAGATGGCAGGATAACTCAGCAGTTGATCACATGGCTCGCAATCTCAAGGTCTGGAGTTTAATCCCCAACCCCAGCCCATGCAAACTTATGTAAACTTCAGTGCAACTGGTAACCACCAGGATGGCATGGCAACAAAGGTTCTTGCCTCCCAGGTGGGAGGCCCCCAGTTAGGTTCCTGCCCACGTGGCCCCACATCCACCTGTGTGGAATGAAACCGTGTCACAATTAATGATGTACACCTATGGAGACTGCTCTGGACCTGCCCCACTTCTCTCTCTCTCACCTTCTCTCAAACAATAAAATAAATCTTACAAAAAAAGAATAGTAAATGCTGATGTTTAAATAAATATGTGAAGCGATATAAGCAACATGGTGAAGTGAGATGATCCGTTTTCATCTCCCCTTTAACCTACAACTAGTAGAGCATTTAAATAAAGATGTAAAACATTTCTCCATTCCTTAGCTCCATACTCTATTTTACTCTTAACAATTTGAGGAATATTTTTCCAGAGACACACACAAAGTGGATCTTACTTTATATTTTCACATTTAAATGTATCATGGATAACTGTGCTAATACTTACTGATCTACCTCAATTTTTTTTTCATGGTTACATAGTGTTTCATTATTAACCAGCCCCTATAAGCATTTTTTTATTTTTTATTTTTTTTCAATTTATTGTTAAATTTGATGAGGTTACATTGGTTGGTAACAATTAGACAGTTTACAGATGTACAAGTCCACCTCACATCATTCATGCATCGCATTATGTGCCCATCACTCAGTATCAGTTCCCCTTCCATCACCTTATATCTAGTGCCCACTCCCACCTCCCCCCACAACTGTCCCCCCGCTCCTCCCCCCTATCCTG
>PVKE010037652.1:0-15805 GCA_004027555.1 Craseonycteris thonglongyai
TAGTTAGTCATCACTTTGTGCAATCTTTCCTAATTATATTTTGCTTACAAATCTTGTTTTGTGAACTGTGATTATTTTTCTGAGAAGGAAAACAATTTGAGGTATTTTTAAATTTAAAATACGCTCTGATGTTTTCTTCAAGCTGAGGATTATCCTACTATTCAAAAGGCTTTTTAGCTATGGCAAGCACCGAAGGCAGATTTGAGGAGATGAAATACAGCTACCATTTGGCACTCTATTGAGAGATACATTTGGCTAAAATATAACTGAGAAGTTAAAATAGTTTTCAATGTAATATTTATTTTTTATTGGCAAGTTGTTGATACTATAAAAGCAGCTCCAATCTCCTGATAAATATCCTTGACTACTACTTACCTGTCAGAAGGTGGAGCTCTAAACATATCTGAAACACTGTCTTTTCATATGTGCATGTTACAAATGTGTGCAACAAGGAGATTAAAGCAAGAATAAAGTCTTTAGAAAAACAGTTCTGAAAAATATTCCAATTCTCTCATGATAAAATCACCGCCATCTCCCAATATGTACACGGTTAACTAACAAAAAAGAAATGTAGCATATTCCTTTGAAACTTCAATATATTGCCTACTATAAAATGTAGATATGGTAATTCAGAATGAAAGACAAAGTATATTTAAAAACTAAAACACATGTTATAAAATGAGGATCACCTGCTTGAGTCAGGCAAGGTCGGTAACACTTACAAGCATCTCGGATGTAGAGTAACATGGCGATGAAGACATAATCCACCAAACCCAGGCTGAGGCCGTCTGCAAACAAGGCATCCCACACCACCAGCAGATCCTGCAGGGGGAACTCTCGTCCGAACAGCAGCCGTACCCACCGTCTGGACAGAAACAAAACCAAAATTCAGAAAACAGTACTTTAGAGAGCAAAATAAAAAGAAATCATTTTTTTTCTTGTAACTGAGGTAAAAATTACCATTTGAACTGATCACACTGAGCAAATATTACATATCAAAAATATAATAAAGTAAAATCCAAGTTTTAAGCTTTCAAATGAATTTTATAATTTTATAACTAGGACATAGTCATTAAACTTTATTCCTATATGTATAAAACAAAAGTACAACATTTGCAAAGGGTAGGTAGTTTTCTATTTAAAAGAACTTACAAATCTCAGAAAAGCAAAGAAAAAAATAAATGTACAGTGGTCTAATAGTTGCCTCATATGTAAGATTATGGGTTAAAAAACACAATTTTCCAAAATTTCATGATCACTACTGATTTTTTTAAACTAGACTTCTGCAAATGGTTATATGACAAATTACTATAGCCAAACAGAAAACTTCATTCTCACATTTTACCATTTAAAAAAAAAAATTCATTTTAAATTTAAAAGTGAGAAAAAATAGTAGATATCTATTTTTTTCTCAAGCACAGTTATTTCAAGTGAATATGAGTGACACTTCTTAACTTAAGAACAGATATACCTGATATGTGAGGCTATCTTCTATATGTGCTTTACAAAACAGGGTGACTTCTATAGCCAGGAAAATGGATATCTATTTATGCATAAGCAGCCAATAAAAATAGTGAACAAGTTCTGTATATAATTATATACATATATAATTATACAACCATATGATCAAATACTTAGTAACACTTCAGATTTTCAATATATGCTAACTAAGCTATTTATATCTAATTCTTAGAAGAAAATTAAAATTATTCACTTTGGTATGTTTTTATCCATTTACTTCCAATTTTATGTAACGTGGCTAAAATTCCCTTACACAAGCCTGTCTCTAGGAACTTCAGTTAGAATTCTATGTGTTTCTGGCATGTAGAAAAAAATAAAAAATTCCAAATTTCTAGTACCATCAAATAGTTCAGAAAAGAGAATATTGTTAAAAAATTAGTTAATAGATATTACCAGTTTGCAAAATTCAAAACTAAATATAACCATCTGTGGGGTCAAAGTGAGGCCAAAAAAATATATTGAATACTTTCTTTAGAAATTATTATATTTAAGGAGGAATCATAGCTGTGACAAAATAGTGTATAATCACACATATGTATCATAGTTTATTAGGAAAAATATGATCAAATACTAAAGGTCTTTTATTCATATTATCAAATTAATCCACAGAATAATTAAATTGTATTTTCAACTACATCTTAAATTATGTTACTCAACTCAAGTTTTCAGGAAAAAAATTTTAATGCCTAAGCAACATTTATCTTTTTAAAAATGTTATAGAACTGTTTATAATTTTAATCCATCTTTCAATCCTTATTCCAGTGCTAATATGAGAGGTGACTAAAACAAAATATAGCTTTTTGTCTAATATGCCTATATTTATGCAGGTTGATAAAAAACATTTTTTTACTACACTTCTGATTCCTTCAGATTAGAACTGCTAATATTTACTGATTTCAGGAATATAAAAATATCTCTAAATCAAATAGGATTCTTTCTAGTTACAAAGAATAAACTGGCCTTGCAAAGAGTATCGGGGATCCAGATAATGGGCAGAGCAAAGAGTAGCTGGATTACCATTTTGGGTACCAGTTTAAAGGACTTTTAAATTGATAACTGTCTGCATTATTAAATAACTAAACCTGTAGAATATGGTTACAGTTATTCAACTAAGAGAAATGGAAGAAAAATTAATTAATGTAAAAAATTGATAAGGCTCTAATGTATAACAAGGTAACTATAGTTAATAACACTGTATTGTATAATTAAAATTTGCTAAGAGAATAGAACTTAAATGTTCTCATACACACAGAAAAAGATAAGTATGTGCAGTGACAGATGTGTTAATATACTAGGTGGAAGGAATTATTTCAATGTACACATACATTAAGTCATTACCATGTACTCTTTAAATATCTTACATTTTTGTTATAGCTCAATAAAGCTGAAAAATAGAAATAATAATAAATAAATAAATAAGTAAGAATTATCTTGGTTCAATGAATAGGCAAATTTTGGCTTTTTCAAAATTAAAAATTCTGTCATTTAACTGATTGTTCCTGGTTCAAATCTAGATGTTAGTACAAATTTAAGCCTCACACCTATAAAATAGCAGCATGCCCTACCTAAACTTCCCCTGTTCATTGTTGGAGCTTATTTTAATGCTTTCCTTATTTGAATAAATCTATTTAGTAACTACTGCTATTTCTGGGAAGGCATTGCTTTTGCTTAGATTTCTTCAAGTGCAGGGGAAGTTTTCCCTGTGTGTTTTCTCTGCTATCTCCTATTAAAAGCAAAATTACTTTTTAAAACGTTGGACATCATGCTGTAATAGACAGCATTTAGAAAAAAAAAAAAAGAAGAAGGTTAATACACACTACAGATGAGACTATAATACTATCTTTTCTCCTCTTCCTCAAAGCTCAAATTCCTATCATTTTTTAAAGGAAAATCATATCTTTGGTTTCATCACACAGGTAGTACATCAAAAGCAAAAAAAGAAACAAAGTACCCTTTTTAAAGAAATTATTTTCCTATTATTTCTGTAACAAAAATGCCCAGTTATTGGTCAAATGTCTTTTGCAACCTCCCTGCCGATTAGGGTTGTGTTAGCCTCGCTTCAAAAATGACCCCACAGATACATACACGCAGCAATCTCTACTGCAGCACTGTCAGGAGAGAACTGCAAATAACTGCTAATCTACACCAAGTAAAACATAACCTCAAAACCACACAGAATCTACTCATAAATGTCTTCCATTCTTTTATATTTAATGTATAATCTATAATGTGCTGATTTATAAATGTTTCACATTGCTTTATTTTTAAAGTTTCACCTTGCCAAGTACACAGCCACATAGAGAGAGAGAGAGAGAGAGAGAGAGATCCAAAATGTTGTTTGTAAAGAGCTCTGTACATTTTGATAAGTGCTCTATGTATTTTCCGAGGTCCTGTTAAATTCATGGTCATGCTACAGAACAGCAAAGGTGTACCTAAATTGGAAAGACAGGCTTTGATCTTGTTAGTGATGGCAGAAAAATAATTCAGTAAGTGAAAAAAAATCCAGAAACACATTAAGAAAAAATTATTAGATGCCCTGCATGTTTCTTTTTACATAAGACTGTTAGTAAGTTGTATATACAAGTATATTAAATTAAAGCAAAATACAGTTTCTTCTATTTTATTTGTAATTACAGAAAAAATTAAGGCCAAATTCTCAAAATATTTTAGAAGTATTGTATGAGTAATGGAATGCTTTGGGATCAACAATGACCTTATCAATAATGCAATCAGTTTTATCCCAACTGGATTTAGTTCATACATATATTCCCCACACAAAATTTCCTGTGCTATTTTGGGCTTTCTTCATTGAGCTTAAGAGCCAAGGAAAAATTCAGTTCTTTACGAATGAGCTACCAACAGAAATTATTTCAGTAAGCTTTTGTATTCTTAGAAAGAAAACCTTACTCTAAGAAATCAGGTCTTATAAAGAAGTC
Organism: Craseonycteris thonglongyai; assembly: GCA_004027555.1. Taxonomy (NCBI): domain Eukaryota; kingdom Metazoa; phylum Chordata; class Mammalia; order Chiroptera; family Craseonycteridae; genus Craseonycteris; species Craseonycteris thonglongyai. Next base: position 4,458 of record PVKE010037652.1, read on the forward strand.
ACTCCTAAAGTTAACATGCTTTTATGGAAGTTAAAAATATTTAATGAGACAATAAGTTACACTTAAGAGTGGCATTAAACCTTTCTTTTCCTTGTAAAGATAGCTTCTGTTTAATTTCTTGATACTATTCATCTTGCTTTACATGTTAAACTTGCAGATTGCAATGCTCATAAGGTATATATCTTATCACTTGTGATAATACAATAATTTACAATTCACCAGACTAACTTAGTAAGTAAAACAAAAAAATGGCCATCTGAGGTATTAAATTTAATAATAAACCACCCAACAATAGGACAGTCTCTATGTCTGTACTTATATCACTATTCTCAATTTTAAATTTCTGTGTAATTAAGCTGCTATCCTCAAGGGATCAGTAACTCCTGATGATATTATTGCTTGGTGAATGACCCATGGAAACACCAAGAGAAATCTATTTTTTATCAATCAGTTCATGAAAATGACCAATTTGACTGAGGTTTAAATAAACATAGTCTTAATCCAACGTGGCTGTGGTAAGGATATACATGAAGAAAGAAATTTATATAAATCTTCATTTCCTTTAATGATCCTTCAGTGAAATATCAATATAACCACCTTAGGATAAACAAGTAAAGTAGAAAAGGTATATTCAATTTAATTGAACACGCATTATGAGGGCATCTTAAGAAATCTACAGTCACAAAATAACATGGGTAAGCATATTGGAACACAAAAGAACAATGTTGGATTTTTTCTTAATGATATTAATATTTTCTTTTGCTTTTGGTTTACTTGTACTTTTCAAAGCTAACAATTTTTAAATAATCCATGCCTGGTAGGGAACAAATGCAGAATCAAAATTCTGTGTTACTACCAGAGCAAAACAAAAGCAAATCTAAGGGTCATCTCTGTGGTCCCATCTCCTTGATGAGTTTAGGCTGTTTTCAGAGTTGGGTTCCTTTCTATTCAGCTCTTTCTAAATTACCTTACCCTGAGTTTTCCTTTATATTAACTGTGAAAACAGTCTTAAAGTTATATCCAAATACTGCAGTTATTATAAGTAGGGTCACAAGGCATTCTCATCTTTAATTCTAACTTCTTGGAGAGCAAAGCCACAAAAAATGGAAGCCAAAATAAATCATTTTTTCTTTCTAATTTTACATTCATTATTCTTCTAATGTCTGTGCAAAATACATTATTGGAAGATGCTTAGCCTGTTTATTAATTTTTTAAATCTAATCAACTGTTTCAATTTGGTCCTTTTAAAAATCTTTGATATTTGCATGCATTACAGAGAGATCTGAATACTTCATGCCATCAAAATCACCTTCAAAAATAAAAGGAAATAAGATCTCAAATTAGTCATTATCTTTAGAAAACTCAATGTTGTTTTCTAAACGCTCCTTATAGTTCATGGGTTGAACCCAGCTTGAATTCAGCTTTCTGGGAACACATGTAAAATCTAATTTAACCCCGAAGGGACATGCATATGTAATGTTAAAAAGGGATTTTTGACTTTGGGGGAAATTCTCTGTTCCTTTCAGAGGGCAGTACTTAGCCCTTTATTAAGGAAGGTTTCTTATTCCAAAAATAAGTTCCTAATAATTATCACCCATTCCTAGTGTAATTTATTTTCTTTAGCAACTGTTTGAAGCTTGTTTTTATCAGAACTATAACACAGTCTTTGTAAAAACAGAGTGAACGGAAAGTAGAGCCTTGTGTATCTATGTTGTTCCAGAGGTATAAGATGCTCATGAGAATGTGGAGCATAGATGGCCATTGTGTTTGAGGCTGTACAATGCTTGAGCATTTACACACACATGCACACACACACATACACACATGCCCCCCCCCCCTTAGTTAAGAGGTAAGCCTGCTATGTAGACTGCAAGTGCAATATTTCAAGGATGTGTGACTTACCAGCAAATTCAAATAAGACTAGTGAAAGATGGTAATACTCCAATATAGATTTAGTTGTGTGAACAGAAGGTACTCTCTTTGAGAATTCTATTGTATATTCCAGCCAGGATGCACTTGGAATCTTAGCCCTGACTCAAGAGGACTATGGGGTAAACATTGCTGAGAGGTAATCTCTCTACCCTATCGCTTACTTGGGCTCCACTATAAGTGAGCTACTGGGCATCTCCTTGAGAAAATTATTATATTTGGAAGCCACTACTGACTATGAATAACAGCACAAAAAAATAATGTTCAGTTGGTGGTCATGTTGGGAAAATTAATTTTAGGCTCTGCAAATACTAGGTTTAATTCATACTACAGACAATGTTTACTTCTATAGAAAGTCTGTAAATAGGCTTTGTTCTGTCATTCTACCTTCAGGAGAGGGAATTATGATCAAATCAGTTTTCTAAAAGAGTATACAGAGACTTGCTAAAAATAATTGCTCCTATCCTCCCTAATCTGAAACTCATTAAAAAACAAAACAAAACTTGTAACTTTATTTTTTTTTAAATTGTCATAGAGCATTTCAAATACCAATGGGATCTTTACCTCACTAAACAACACTTTTCAACTTCCTCTGAATAAATCCCCTAATACATTTATAGACATTGTTGGGAGAACTGATGAAGTATAAAACTAAGCTGAGAAGTCTCAGGATCCATGCGATTCAGGATGGAGGTAAGACCACAAATCCATGGGCTTGTCATGTATCATCAAGAGAGTCAGACTGAACCCATCACTGAAAGGCAGTGGTGGTGGCTGATTCCCTTGGACCTCTTAGCACTTACCTATAGCTGTCAACATGCTCTGGGGTTGGTTTTCCCTGGCCCTGTTTCTTCTCTTCTTTCCTATTCCACAAGGCACCCTAGCCCTTCCTGGCTACTCAGAGTCTAGGACAAGTGCATCACTCAGGTCTGACAGTTGGAAGTTCCATATCTGTTAGTGTCATTGTTCCCCAATTACACTTTCCAAAGATAAAGGAACTGATAAACAAATCCCAGCTAAAGGGTGAATTACTGATAATTGGGTTTGGTCCCTTCTCCCAAAGATCATAAACTCCTTGGTATTATTTGATTTTGGGCAAAGAATAGGGGGTTAGCAAGTGTTCACAAAATTAGTATGAATCCTTCTCCCCAGGTCACCTCCACTTTACCAGGAGTCTTCTTGATCTTGAGCCTCTTGATCTCTCCCAGGTTACTTAGATGCTCATCAGACGTTTCCCTGGGGTCCTCTAATCTCTATAGGGATCCTTGGATACTACACTAAGTAGGAAGTGATCACACCTATGGAGGAATTGATCAAGGACTCCTTCCTCAGGCCTCTTAGGACTTTCTCCCTTCATATCCTGAACTCTAGCTGTTCCCGAGCTGGGGCTTGTTGTCTACTACATGTCGCTACTCCAACTATAACCCTAGGACCAGCACCATCAACTGGGAGCTTGCTATAAATGCAAACTCCAGGACTCCCAATGTAGTCCTGCTGGGTCAGAATCTTCATTTTAACAAGACCTCCAGGTGATCTGTGTGCATAATACATTTGAGAAGTAATACTTAGGTTAAAAATCCCTATTTCCTGCCCATTTTGGTGTTAGCTCCTAAAAACTACTATGCATTCATATAAAATGTTATCCAGGAGGACAGAAAAGGCTTAAATTATTGGATGACTCTCAAACTTAAGTGTGCATCAGACTTCATAGAGAGCTTATTAAAACACAGATTGCTAGGACCCATCCTCAAGGTTTTCTGAGTCTGATTCTGAGATTTAGGTGAAACCCAATAATCTGCATTTTGAACTAATTTCTTGGAGTTGCCTATTTCAAAGTATCTCCCTACATTTTAAAAGAAGGCAAAGGAAGTAAAAGCAAAAATAAATGAATGAAACTATATCAAACTAAAAAGCTTCTGCACAGCAAAAGAAACCATCAACAAAGCAAAGAGGCAACCAACAGAATGGGAGAAAATGTTTGCAAACAATGCCTCTGATAAGGGGCTAATATCTAAAATATATAAAGAACTCATACAACTCAACAATAAAAAACAAAACAGTCCAATTAAATAATGGGCAGAGGACCTGAACAGATACTTTTCCCAAGTGCCAAACAGCCAATAGATAAATGAAAAGATGTTTAATATGGAGGTTCCTCAAAAAATTAAGAATAGAATTATCATATGACCCAGCAAACTCTCTTCTATCTCCCCCCCCCAAATCTGAAAACATTTATCCATAAAGATATATATATACCCCTATGTTCATAGCAGCGTTATTCACAGTGGCCAAGACGTGGAAATAACCAAGTGTCCTTTGATAGACGATTGGATAAAGATGTGGTTCATATACACAATAAAATATTATTTGGCCGTAAGAAAAAAAACAACACTGTCATTTGCAACAACATGAATGGATCTTGAAGTTACCATGCTAAGTGAAATAAATCAGACAGAAGTCGAGAAACATAATTTCACTCATATGTGGGATATAAAATTGAAAGCAACAAAGGAACAAGACAAACAAACAAACAAAAACTCAGACAGAGACAATAGTTTAGAGGTTACCAGCAGAGGTGGGAAGGATGTGGTAAAAGAGGGTAAACAGGGTTAAATATATGGTGATAGAAGGAGAACTGACTCTGGGTGGTGAGCACACAATGCAATATATAGATGATGTATTATAAAAATGTACACTTGGAACCATATAATTTTATTAACCAATGTCACCCCAAGAAATTTAATACAAAATGAAACAAGAAGAATAGCAAATCACCCTTCCTGAAGGATCCCTGGATTAGTCCCTGCTACTGAGGAGCTAATCTGTGTGGCTCAGCTGGTCAAAAAGCCAGAGCTAGCACCATAATAGGAAAAGAGCAATACTCATCCTCATGGAGATGGGGGTGAGACAAGTGAGTGGACGTCTTTCACTGATTTCCTCTTTGGGCTCATGCTAGCCCTGATCTGACCACAAGTATGACTGTTGTGTAAAACATCAAGGATCTTCATTTAACAAATATTTCCTGAATTTCAACTGTACGACCGGTATGATACTGGGTCATAAAGTGAATGATATGTTGACAACTTCCAATCATCAACACAGAAATTGTTCATAGTAAATTCTAATCCAATAAAAGTCCTATAAATCTGGCTACCCATAGTTCCTTTGCATTTTTCTGTGGCCCCCTCCCTCTTCAGTTCCTCAATCAATCAGGGTGTGTTCAGGGAATGCAAACTAATGGCAGCATTAGCAAAATATAATTAGGAAGGTAAAAACAATTTAAAACATCACAAAATACATTTCAAAGCCAAGTATTAATTGTTTTTGGATTATCTACCATTTGGGATTATGTGTGCCCTAGTTCCTACCCATTAATGCAGATAAATGAAGAGTTAAATGTATCTGCATGGGGCCCAGATGACTTACAAGGAGGTAAAAGATAACCCTGAAGGAGCCAGTGAGGCCAAAGTGCAGTCAACACCACCACAGTCATTACTTGGGTATATGCATTTAGTGAGAAATTCAGGACTCCAACTCAACTGTCACAAATTACCTTCTCCTAGTAGTGGAAGCAAAATGGAAACAAAAGACGGTTTGGGGTTTGGCTGCTCCATTTTATCCCTAGTTCCTGAGCTACTAGCTGAAGTATAGTTCTCAAACAACTTTATCATCAACTGTGTGTGTGTGTTTGTGTGTATATGTAAATTTTTAAAAATACAAATATACACTAAGCAAAGAAAATGTACTTTGTTATGCACAGAAGATTGCTACTCAATGTTTTAAAATAAACACACAATGTCTGATAAAGGCAAAAATGATTTTATATGGCATTCTGATTTCAAAAGGTATTACCAATATATGATCTAAAAATAACCCTTTAAAAGCAGTATTTCTTCAAGTGGGCTTTGGAATATATGTATTATAATCATTTATGGGAAAACTCCTGCAAGTTTCTGAGATAGGTGATTTCTTTGCTCACCAAGTACATAATCGTGGTCCAAACAGGCAGGGCAGGCACCTGTATGTTATAGATGCCTCCATAGATGCACACAGCACAGCCTGAACACATCCCAATCAAAAGCAGATTTATACAATGATAATTTAACTCTTAGCTCACTGTTCCTTCTAGCCTTTTATAGTCCTCTTGAATTCTCTTTAATTCCTAAAGGGTATCTAATTCATATTTATATTAAAAATCACCTCTTCACCCAAATGACCGAGTCTAAGACTCAGAATGCACAGTATCTACTGTTGCTGTCATCTGTGTGGTAACTGAGTTTTTCTGAGTAGAAGAAATGGAGCTTTCTGAAGAATTTATTTTGATGAATCATGATCTGTTATTTCACGAGTACCCCAGTTACAATACAGTGGTAATTACAGCTACAGGACCCTACAAGATTTACAGTGCTTCCTTTCAAGGAAACTCATTAAGGCAACTATAAAGAACTAAAACTTACAAGGAAAAACTAATTGCCATTTTTGGTCAGCTGATTTTAGAAAGACTTACGAGGTCTAGAATTTTATATCAGGCTAAAGGGGAGAATAGAAACGCAGTGAAGTCTAGCTTACTGAGGGCAACGTGGTATATAATATGTTCATTAATTAATCTGCTCATAAACCAACTCAAATATGAAGTACAAAAACATCACATAAAATACTTTAAATTTATTTTCACTAACAACACTCATTTACTTTTCACATCAGCTAGCAGCCACTGTAGCTGAGGAGAAGCTACAAATCCTCTACTTCAAAGTCTGATGTGTTGCTTGCTCTCCGACTACTGTCTCCTATCTCACTGTCTTTCTCATTTCTTAAAGTATTTTATTTTTTGTGAATTAAAATGGAACTATGTGGGGTTACTTTTTTCATATAAAAGTTATTAATTTAGAGTTGTTTTTTTTTCTGGCAAATGGTAAAAAAGAATTTTAAAGTCTTAGAGGATATACAAGGAGAAATTATTTCTATTCCCATTGCAGATCTTCTCCCCCCAAATCTACCTTGCTAAGGGGCAGCCAATGTTCTTCTATAACATATGGACATTTTTATGCATGTATGCACCTAATTCTATGCAGGCATGCAGATAATTTACTACATTTGTATACATCTTTGTGCTTGTAAGTATATCTTGGGAAGAAGCAAATTGCTTACTTCATGTTACCTCAACACTTTAGTTTTTATTTAGGACTCTTTGACTGCAAAAAGTAGCACTGAGTAATTTCAGGAAAAAAGGGGGAACGTGGAAAAACAGTGGTTTTTCAAGTGTGGTCCCCAGAACTATGTAGTCATAGCATTTGTTCAAACTACAAATTCTTGGATCTTACCCACCTGTTAACTATTATACCAGAAATTCTGAGCAGGGCCCAGCAATTTCTATTTGAACAAACCTTTTCAGTAATTCTGATGTAAACTCAAGTTTGAGAATCACTACTTTAAGAGTATATAAAAGGATACAATCCTGGGCCCAAAAGTTACCAGGGACTAAGAAATTTTAACAACCTCTTAACTGTTTCCATACCTGTCAGGCTACAGGGAAGGTCTCTTTTCCTAGGCAGAAATTTCACTGTAATGTTATCAAGTTTACCAAACTTTTTCTTTATGGTTTATGGGTTTTTGAGTTCTCCACCTAAGAATATAAAAATAATTTTCTTCTAGTTCTGTTTATATCACTGATACATCTGGAATTTATTTTGGTACAAAAACAGATATAATTTCATGGTTTACCAAATAAATAGTTCTCAAAACTGTATTACTGAATGATCTACTGTTTTCCCACTGAATTGAAATTCCACTTTTGTTATATATTTAATTCTCATATGTATTAAGGATTTGATTCAGATTCTCTATTTTACCAATGAGTCTGCCTAATTATGTGCCAATTCCAAATTGTTAGAGTCATAGTATCTTCATAGCACATTTTAACAGTAGGGCTAATGACCATTCTGTCCCAGGACATTACTGGCCATACCAGAATGTGTGTGTGTGTATATATATATATATATTTTTTTTCTTTTTTTAATTAAATTAAATTTATTTATTTTAATTGTTTTTGACAGAGAGAGAAAGAGAGGAGAGAGATACAGAGACAGAGAGAGAATTGAACTGGGAGAACTCCCCAGTTCAGCACATGGGTCCGCGTGGACCAGGGCCGGGATTCGATCCTCAGTCCCCAGTGCTGCAAAGTGAGCGCTTAACCCACTGAGCCATCCAGCTTCCCCAGAATTTATATTTTTGAAAAATTATTATTATTAATTAATTAATTTATTTATTGTTAAATTTAATGGGGTGACATTGATTGGTAACAATTAGATAGTTTCCAGATGTACAAGTCCACATCACATCACCCATGCATCGCATTATGTGCTCACCACCCAGAATCAGCTCCCCTTCCATCACCATATATCTGGTGCCCACTTCCACCTCCCCCTCCCAACTCTCCCTCCCCAGTCCGAAAAATTATTTTTGTGCTTTAAAAATATTTGTATTTATTTTTAATGAGGTATAGCTGACATAACATTATATTAGTTTTAGGTATACAATGTAATGATTCGATACTTGTATTATATATAATGCAAAATGATCAACACAATAAATCTAGTTAATATCTGTCTCCACGCATAAAAAGTTCTTTTCTTCTTGTGATTAGAACTTTCAAGATCCACTCCCCTAGACTACTTTCAAGTATGCAATACAGTTAACTATGACAACCATGTTGCACATTGTATTCCTATTACTTATTCATTTTACAACTGGAAATTTGTAACTTTGAGAAATTTGTACCCTTTTTTAAATAAATTTGTAATTTATTTTTAATTTATGTATGTATATTTTATATTTTGTTATTATTTTAAATTACATAAACAATGTAAAAATGTTTATTTTTTTACCCAAAAGAAACAGTTCCTGCATGTCTTAGTTCTGTAATTTATGTTTTATTAATTCATAACTGCTTTGAGCTTTAACTCCTTTCCTTTGTTTTCTTTAGATTTATTTTGCTGGTATATACCTTATTATGTGAGTTGACTATCTCATTCACATATTTTTATTCCTTTTTGTTTAGCAATTTAAAGAGTATCAGGCTAAGAACTTCTAAGAGTATTGGTTTAGTCAAAATCAACAGGTTCTGATCAATATAATTTATTATTATTTTCTAGAAATTATGCACCTTTAGTTATGATTTCCTTCTAGTACATGAGTAAAGAGAATTTTAACATTATCAGTGATAGGTTTTCCTAGGAGTTGTTTTCTACTTTTGTTAATTTCAATTTTTGTTGCCAAAGAATACAACCTATACCATTTCTAACTGTGTAAAATTTACTGAAATTTTTCTTTGTGGCTACTTTGAAGATAAATATTCTATGGATACATTCATTTCATTCTGTTTATAGTACAGAGTTTGATATATATCACTTATATCTGACTTATTAAAGGTAAATAGGTTCTCTATTTCCCTGCTTTATAGTGAGTAGGCCTGATTTACCATGAACAAAGGAAAGTTACAAGTCATTTATTACTATTGTATTTCTATGTATTTCTCTTTATATTTCCTGCAGCTGTTACATCATAAATTGTTTCCTTTGTGGGAGGGGTGCACAATGATTAAGGAATGCTCTTAATTGTGAACTGTGAACTTTTTCATTATAAAATGGTATCACTTATTTCATTCAATGTTATGTGCTCTAAATTCACTTTGTCTGATATGAAGGTTATACTTCATTTTTGTTTGTTTTTCCTATGTATGTCTGTGTAAATTATTTTATTTTCAATCATTTTCGGTTTCCATTGCTTTAGGGGTGATTTTCTTAAAATAGGGTTGGTTTTACTTATTAAAATAGATCTGCCTTCCCTTTTGGATCATCATGGAATAACTGATACCAGACATAAAACTGGATACAATATATGAAACATGAAGACATTAGAGAACAGGCAGTGCAGCACTTGGGGAGGGGAACAAGGGAAACACTGTGACACTTGGTTTTTGCCTGGAAGCACTTTTGAGAGCATATAGCCATAAGGGGAAACTCAAAGCACAACACATTGGTCTTGCTGGACTGAGGAGACAGAGATCAGAGATCAGGGAAGTTTGTATGACATTTTACCTTTAAAGAAAGATGCTATATAGAGAAAGAACTCCAGAAGTTTGCATAGAGATCTCCTTAAGTTTTGTGATGAATACTAAGTTGTGTGTGTATGGGCTAAATCTCTAGCAGGCCCAGCAAAGAAAGATTGTCAGAGAAAGAATTATTATTACTGGAAAATGTAAAAATTGGAAGAAGGTTTTGTGAGGTTGGGAAATGTTCACATTGTTACTAGACAGACTACAGAGAGATTGGTGTGTACATGGGGAATTCAGTAGGAACATCAGAAGTGGAATGTTTAATAGTAGGGCTAAATAGGCCCTTGGGAGGAGGACACATTAGAACTACACTTGTCAAGAAGCCTAAAAACAATCATAAAAAAAATCAAGATGATCTAAAAGTAAATTCAACATTCTTTTTATAGGGAAACCACAACATTTAGAAATTTAGTAACATGGCATTCAAAATGTGCATCATTTAATAAAAAAGTACAAATCACGTGAAGAAACAGAAAAATTTGACCCACAACTAAACATGTCAGAAAGGAATAATACCAGTTTTACACAAATACTTCCTGAAAATATAATAGAAGCAGAAACTCATATTCAGGCTAGCACCACCAAGATTGAAAGCCAAATAAAGACAGTATTAAAAAACCTGCAGACCATTATCCACCATGAACATAAGCTCACAAATCCTTAACAAAATATTAGCAAACCATATCCAAATGTATATAAAAGGCATAGAGCTTAGGAAGGAAGAAATAAAATTATCTGTAAATGCAGATGACATAATTTTCTACAAAATCCCGAATGATCTATAAAAAAGCTTCTTAAACTAATAAATGACTTAAGAAAGAATAGAGGATGCAAGGTCAATATACCAAAATCAATTATATTTGTACATATTAGGAATGAAGAACTAGAAATTGTAGCAGTATTTTTACAATAGCACCAAGAAGTCCATAAAATATTTAGGGAGAAAAATAATAATTATAATACTTATATGCTAAAACTACCCAAAGAAAAGCGAGAACTCAATAAAGACCTAAATAAATAGAAAAATATGTCATATTTATTGGCAGAAAGGTAAATATTGTTAAGATGCCTATTTTCCTAAACTGATTTTATAGACTTAATGCAACCGTAATCAAATCCCAGCAAGACTTCGAGTGAAATGACAACAAGGTGGTTCTGAAATATAAATGAAAAAGCCAAAAATTAAGAATAAGTAAAAACACTTAAGGGAGAGTGGGAGGGGAGGTGGGAGAGGGCACCAGCATTATGGACACACTCAATAGTTTGGTGTTTACCTGGAGAGGGGGGAGGGAGGGAGGGAGAGTTG
>PVKE010037653.1:0-15812 GCA_004027555.1 Craseonycteris thonglongyai
CGTTCCTGTCCCCAAACTGCTCCTTCTCCCTCCCTCTCCCGCTCTCCCCTTTTTCCTCTAACCTTTGTGTGTTGTTCTGCGTTGTGTGGTTCTCTCAGTTGAGGTTGCTTCTCAGGGTTTCCCCTGTGGGTTCCTTTTTGTTCGTAAGTCCCTTCCCAGGTAGGTGTCTGGGTTCTCCTCTCATGCCGCCATCTTGCTCTCTCTCTGTTTTTTTCTTGTTGAGTTGTACAAGTTCTTTGTATATTTTTTTATATTAGCCCCTTATCAGAGGCATTGTTTGCAAATATTTTTTCCCAGTTGGTTGGTTGACTCTTTGCTTTGCTGATGGTTTCCTTTGCAGTGCAGAGCTTTTTAGCTTGATAAGGTCCCATTCATTTGTTTGTGCTTTTACTTCCCTTGCCATTGAGGTCAGATTCATAAAGTCCTCCCTGAATCTCAGGTCTATAAGTTTAGTGCCAATGTTTTCTTCTATGCAATTTATTGTTTCCTTTCTTATTTGGAGGTCTTTAATCCATTTTGAGTTAATTTTGGTATATGGTGAGAGATCGCAGTTCACCTTCAGCCTTTTCCATGTGGTTTTCCAATTTTGCCAGCACCATTTACTGAAGAGGCTTTCTTTTCCCCACTGTATATTTTTTGCTCCTATATCAAAAATAATCTGTCCATAAATTTGTGGGTTTATTTCTGGGTTTTCAATTCTGTTCCATTGGTCCATGGATCTGTTTTTCTACCAGTACCAAGCTGTTTTGATTACTGAGGTTTTGTAGTACAGATAGAAGTACAGGCTCTGCATGTTTAAAAGACCAATGTTTATAATGTGCAGCCAAGGTTGAGACTCACCACCCTACTGGCTGTGATTACTTCCTTCTCTGAAGATTCAGAAAACCTTGATTACACCTCTTAAAAATGGTTGTAATTGACCTTGTATTCTAGTTAAGGAACTCTGAAGATTGACTAGCCCAATGACCCTTCTAATTCCTCTTAAAATATTCTGGTTGTTCAGCTTGAATACCCCATTGATGTGGAACTCATCCCCAATGCAGACTAGTCCAGCTTTGAGCAGTTCTGACTAGTTTAGATATGAGGAGTTTCTTTGTAGCTTCAACTAATTCTTTCTGTTTCTACCACTTTTTGGGGACGGGGGGAGAAATTACACTCTTAGAAGTTTTCTTGAATGCTTGAACAATCTGTTCATTCAAAAGAAAAACAAACATTTACGGAATGTGTACTATTTATTGAACACTGGGCTACCTCATTGGGAATAAAAGTACAGATTCCTAGGAAGGTTTGAAAGTCAATCCCCATCTCTATAAAAATAAACCTTTTGGTTTTATTATTTTTTAATCTGCCACATTTCTTACATAAAAAAATTATCTAGGCTGAAGCAGACTAAATTGGCTTAAGCTACAACATGAGAAATTTATATAGATTTATGACAATAAAACTTTGGAAACAGTTTTCTAAATAAAGTTGTAGAATCTTCCCTTAAAACTTTAACTATGACTTTTTTTCATGTGACTCCATTTGTATCCTGCTTTGCAGGAAGAGCACAGTGTTCTAAGTTGTTTCTCAGATTTCCTTCTGAGTCAGTAGTTACTAAATGAGGTAGCCCTTGGGAAGCCAGAGTGAATGATTAAGATACTGATTCAACTTCCTAATAATTTGGGGGAGGAGAAGTTAAAAAGAGTTGCTTCCCCTCCTGTTGTTCCCCACAATACAAGAGCCAATCTGGGTTATCCAGAGACTTGGTCCAGCAGTGCTTGGTCATGTCAGTTCCCTAAAATGGAAGGTTTTGCTGGGAAATAAAGCCCATTAATGGCAGATCTGGGTCACATGGGCCTTGTACAGCTTTCCAAGGCTTGTTCAGGAGAGGGAAAACAGGGCTGCTGAACCAGCTGTAGAGCTCCAGGAGCTCCAGTCCAATGTTGTGATCCTGAGGGGTTGCATTCGTAGACTTCAGAGTTCACTGCGAATGGTGACCCGTGGAGAAGTATAATGAAGTAGCCCTGGCCCTAGGACACAAAGTCAATGAGCATCTTATGAAAGAACTGATCACAAAGCGTTGAATACTCTATACCAGTGGACCCCCAACCTTTGTGGCATGAGGGACTAGTTTCATGGAAGACAGTTTTTCCATGAACCGGTGTGGGTTAGGGGTGGAGGTGTGTGTTTCAGAATGACTCAAGCATCAGATGCAGTTTAATTATCACTTACCACTCATTTATAGGGTTTTGATATGAGTCTGCAAGCACTTTTGTTGTGGTCTCTGTGCAGTCAAACCTCTCTGCTAATGTTAATATTTATTTGAAGCTACTCCCCAGCACTAGCATCAATACCTCAGCTCTACCTCAGATCATCAGGTATTAGATTCTCACAAGGAGTGAGCAACCTAGATCCCTCGCATGCACAGTTCACAATAGGGTTTGTGCTCCTATGAGAATTTAAAGCCACTGCTGATCTAATAGGAGGTGGAGCTCAGGTGGTCATGTGAGCGATGGGAAACAGCTGTAAATACACATGAAGCTTCACTCACTCTCTTGCCTGCTGCTCACCTCATGCTGTGCGTGGCCAAGGACTGGTATCAGTCCATGGCACAGGGGTTGGGTACCCCTGCTCTAACTGTCCCATCAGAGGGGAATTAAAGCATCCCAAGGATTCTTTCCTGGGAACTAGAACATGGTTTCACTTACTCCATCTGAGAAACTCATCAGACATATATTCCAGAAGCCTAGCTGGCTATGACATTTGCACCCTTCTCTCTTGTCTGCTTGTATAGCCACTCCTCACTTAATGACCTACCCGTTTAATGACCACTTGTACTAACAACCAGTTTTCCCATGCAGGAATCCCTTCTTTCAGTCTGTGGGAGTCTCAGAAATTCCTTTTTTCAGTCTTTGTCTCATTCCCACACTCAGTTAGTATTCACTACAGGAATCATTCACAATCATGCAAGATGACATATTTAGTTTATAAGTGTGGTGTCATGTGATATCTATTGAAAAACACATAACCTATGGTTAGGGTGATCAGATGTCCCACTTTTGGCGGGACAGTCCTGATTTTTAACAATTTGTCCCGTGTCCCACGGCATTTTTAAAAAGTCCCAATTTTTGGAAAGAATGCACGACACCCCCAGTTAGTGGTGTCCTGCTTTACCAATGTTAAAATCTGGTCACCTTACTATGGTGCCACAACACACCAGAAGACATCCACCATTAAGCTGCTCACTTATAAACCAATTCACTTAATGACCTAGTTGTAAGAATAGGACTTGGTTGGTAGGTGAGGAGTGCCTATACCCTACATCATCTTTTACTTTCAGTTCAAAGTCTGACAATTAAGTGCACAAACTTATTCTAGAAAAAGTACTACATACCTCACTTCTAACTATCACTATGGTGATCCTTGAAATGCTCCCCTTGGGAAGCTATGCGCTGCCACCGTTGCCTAGTCCACCCTTCAAAGCAATTTTGGAACTCTTTTCTGGACTGGCCATCAGAGCCATCATCGTATTACCCTTGATGTACTGAATGTCATCAAAATGTCTTTCTTTCAATATTTTTTTTATCTTCAGGTAAAGAAGAAAGTCATTGGGGGGCCAGATCAGATGAGTAGGGTGTTCCAATACAGTTACTTGTTGACTGGCTAAAAACTCCCTCACAGACAGTGCCATGTGATCTGGTGCACTGTCATAATGTACAAGCCATGAGTTGTTGGCCAAAAGTTCAGGTTATTTTTGTCTAACTTTCTCACACAGCATTTTTAGCACTTCTGAATAGTCAACTTGGTTGACTATTTCTCCAGTTAGTGCAAATTCATAATGAACAATTCATCTGATGTCATAAAAGATTAGCATCAGGGGATGCCAGGATAGCTCAGCAGGTTGAGCACTTGCTTTGCAATCAGGAGGGTCTGTGATTTAATCCTGGCCCCAGCCTATAAAAATCCATATGCTGAACTGTGGTGCAACTGGTAACTGCTGGGATGGAGGTGAAGGTTCTTGCCTCCCATGTGGGAGGTCCCCAATTTGGTTCCTGCCCTGAGCAGCCCCACATCTACCTGTGTGGAATGAAACTCTGTCACAACTAATGATGTACAACTATGGAGACTGCTCTGGGATTTACCCTCCCCCACTTCTCTCAAAACAATAAAATAAATCTTTAAAAAATGGTTAGCATTATTGTTTTGACTCTTGATTTGGACTCTTTTTTGGTCATGAAGAATTGGCTGACTTCCATTGTATACTTTAATGCTTTATTTCAGGGTTGTATTGATACATCCCTGTTTCATCATTAGTGATAACATAGCCCAAAGCATCATCTTTTCTCTCCAGAAGTCTTTGGCAAACTTCAACTCTCCTTTGCTTTTGTTCATTGGTGAGTTCCTTCGGGACCATTTTGGCATACACGTTTCTGATGCCAAAATTTTAAGTTAAGATTTTTCTGACTGTTCTTCTATTAATGTTTACTTTGTTTGCTTTGCTTCTCACAGTCAGCCCATGATTATTGATGCACAATTTGATGAATTTTTGCAATGTTTTTGTCAGTTCTGCTTGTCACTGGCTGCCCTGGTTTCTTCATCAATGATGCTTTCTCTCCCCTCAGAAAAATGCTTAATCAATTTATACACTGCCATTTTCTTCATGGCATTTTACCCATCTGCTTGGATTAACATGTCTCTGATTTCACTTACACTTTTGCAAGGTTTAACAAGAAATTGAACATTTGTTCATGGCTCTAATTTAAGCTCTGACATTCTGGCCAATGCTCATAAAAACACATAATAATAATGAACGCCACTCATCAAGATACTGCCACATCTCAGCACGAACACAGTTGTGAGACACTGATATACCAAGTTATAAAACCTTATCAAGTTGTTTGTACATTGCTGCCAGCGTAACTAACGGTGGCAAGTTCACAAACTTAAATGTCAGCTCTGGTAAGCCCAGCCCTGAGATGATTGGAATTCATAGTTCTAATGTGTTTATCATGTGGTGATGTGATTACAATTCATAGTTCTAATTTGTTTATCAGATGGTGGTTAATTCTGGCTTATTCTTCCACCCTTCCGTGCTCTAGCCCATGGTACGCATTATGCTCAGAAGTGGCCTTGCCCTTTCCCAATTGCATCAACCTTAAAGCAGGCATAGTCAATGAAATCATGTGGTCCAGAGCAGCAAATCCTGTGCAGCTTAAGTCATCATGATGTTCTACAACCAGGAAATTTCTCAGTTTATGTTATGGGTTGACAATGCCCATCTCTTACTCTGAGGAAACATTTTCTAATATCATAAGACAGGGAATAAGAGGAAAATGCTCTTTCTGTTGCAAACTCTGGAAGATTTATGCACTGGTAACCTTCCTCCTTTGTGTTTTTCAGATGTACAAAGCAATTAAATTAAATGGAGTTACATGGTAACATAAATCAAATGTCAGAAAAGTCGATATTAGGGTGTTACCATTCCTTTCTTATGAGCTACTTGGTGTCTGTCTACTTTGAATTAAGAATAAGCCAAAAACTAGGCCTTGGTTCAAGAGAAGACTGCAAGAGAGAGGAAGAGAGATGCTGACATTTCTTTCTCCACGTTGAACAGCAGATAGGCAGCCTTGTGATTTGTTGGGGATGCATGTTTATCAGATGTTTATCTTTTTGCTGACCACAGGCCTCTTAATCAAACTCTCCTGTCCTTGATATTTTGAGCAAGCAGACTTGATTAAACAGGTAACCTCTATGTTCAACAGTCCCGGAACAGAAAGCCAGCAGCCTCATGATCAGACTACAGTCAGCCTGGTTGTGCTCCAATAAGCTGCCAGAGTCTCCACCTCACTGGCTCTCCCAGTGAAAAGCAGAGCTCTCTTCCCTTTGCTCATAGACTGGAAGCTGCTTGCAAGAGGAGCTACAGGAGTTTAGAGCCCAGCAAAGGGAGATTATCCCCAAGCCTGAGGGTGCCAAATCAGGAAAACAATTTGCTTGGATTTGGGTCTGATTTTAATGTAACGAGTCCATGGCCAGAAGTCTTTCTACTGGGTCTGGAAACAAAGAAAACCAGAACTCCTCAACCCAGGTCACTTTTAAGAAATTGTAAATTATTTAAAACCCTGTACTTTTATCAAAGGTTATTTCCACTGAGAAGATCCTCTTCCCTTCCTACCTCATGCTTGCACATGACTTCCTAATGAACTGTTAACAAGCATTTACATTAAGAACATGTATGGGCTTTTGAATGATGAAAGATCATTCTTACTTAAATGAGCGATAGTTTAAATCTCAGGTGCTGTCTTTCTATCTATCTATTAAGGAGAGATGAGACTAAACTTCCTAGTGAGAACCTTTCAAAGGCAAGGAAATAAAATGTGTAACATTCATTTTGTTCACATGGTGAATTGAAATCTTGGTGAACAGATGTGACCCATTGAATCGGTTAGGAGGAATGTTGGAAGATAAGATGTTTTGCTCGGCTTGACTACGAGTTTTTATGCTCATGATTTTTGACCTACTTTATGAGATTAAACAAAAAATGCTCATCTTTCTAGGTTTTCTTGTAGGCGTCCTCAAATACAAGTTTTTCAGTTCCAGTCCTGGAGAGTTGGAGTGCTGTCCCCTCTCTTGTAACTGCTCTTTGACTTAATTTCAGAAACTCAGTTGTATATTTCAGGTTTATCTTTCTTTTTTCTTTTTATTGTTAAATTTAATGGGGTGACATTGATTGGTAACAATCAATTTCCAGATGTACAAGTCCACATCACATCACCCATGCATCGCATTATGTGCCCACCACCCAGAATCAGCTCCCCTTCCATCACCATATATCTGGTGTCCACTTCCACCACACCCCCCCAACTCTCCCTTCCCCCTTCTCCCTCCTCTCCAGATAACCACCAAACTATTGAGTGTGTCCATAATGCTAGTTGGTGCCCACTCCCACCTCCCCTCCTGCTCTCCCTTTCCCCTCTTCCCCTTCCCTCATGGATGATTGTTTGAGGTTTTTCTTAATGTAATTCAAATAATGGCTTCTGACCAATTCTGATTGTCCCTCTGAAACATGCTTAATTTTTCTTATATCTGTTCTTACACCATAGAGTTTAGTTTGAAAATGTCTTTTCACTGTATTCTAATTTTTAGGAGTATGAATGTAAGCATATAAATGACATACTCAGATACAATTATTCATGCTTGCTTCCAACTGAAAGCATTCACTGAAAAGTATGGGTAGAGAATTTGGTAGAGCTGTGTCTCAGAGGCAGTTTCTTTACAAATTGCCATGCTTTGAAGATAGCCTTTTCCGTGTGCTGAGAACTCAAGGGGAGCTGCGTTCAGGTCAGGAGGTATATCAAGAAATACTTTCAGCTGTAGTTGTCAAAAACCAACAGGGGAGAAGCTAATCCTTTGTGAACTTCACTGTTGTGAGATCAAGAAAGATATACAGGTTTCCTGAGCCATATTCAGAAACTACAGGGGTTTCTATGACAACAAAAATGAACACGGAAAATACAGTGTCATCTTATCTCCTTAAGATTCCTCAGTTTCACATGAGCCCAAGATCAAGGAATCAAATCAGAGGAAGTCACAGAGTAAAGAGGAGCACGCATTTCTTTTAGCCTAGCAGATGGCTAGCAACTGGAACTCCTTAGATCTTCAGTGGATGAGGAATTGAGAACCGTTACATTTTTTTATCCCTAGAGCAATTTTTTTGGAGATATTGAAATGTTAATCTTATTCATGTGTGCAGAGTTTGTTTGAAATAGAGAATTTATCTCACTTGCCAGCTCCCATAGAGAATGAAGTCCATAGAATTATTTCAGAAGTTTAATTCCTTGGCTACCTATTACTAAAGTATAAGTCAAACCTGCACAAATTCTATTACCAAAACATTCTATTTCTGGCAGTGAGGGTGATATTCTTTGGAGATTATTAGATTTAAACCCTGTGTCACTGGAGGCATAAGTTGTATGCACTCATTCGCCAGTGGTTGGATAGAAAGCCTTTATTGCCCTGCTAGTTCTCCCAGTAATGGGACGTTCCAGGTCTGTAGAATTCAGAGGACAATGCCCGCTCTCTTCACAAGAGCACTAATAGAAGTGTCATTTGCCTGCCTGGCAAAAGGGTAGGAATGGAGATAGTTATAGCTGGCTAAACTCCAGGATAAGGAAGTAATGCTGCTGAGAAATTGAAATGTCAAACAAGATTATATCTCCTTGGACTTGGGTCTGTCAACACTGCCAGGAGGAGAGAGTTGTTTGTTGTACATATTCACAGAGCAAAGATGGACATCAATGTGCTAAGTCTTAGAACTTTCTTTTGTTTAAGCTCCCTTGGCAGGTGGTTCACAAACAGGTGCTAAACATCCAGGCAGAGGAGTATGATAAAACATGAGCGTGTCTCTCCCTCTTCTGTCAGTGGCTATATACACACCAAAGGCCAGGCTGACCTTTCATCAAATACATGTGAAGGCCTTTGGCCGCTCTGCCCTTCTTTTTCACAAAGGATTTGTTGAATCAAAGAACATGTTATTGGATTGGATGTAACTGGCTTTCACTCGTGGAGTATTCCATAGATCAAGCCTAGTCACTAAAGTTCAGCAAAAGAAATATAAAGTTAAGCAGAGATGTTCTGACCTTTTTGCGTTGGAGCCATGCTAGGCTCAAACACAAAATAATGTATGTAAAACAATTTTATTTCCAGCTTCCATTCTTTTTACTTCTCTTGAACTTTTATATTGTCCCACATGGGATAAGTCTGTCTCATGCTTACCTAAAGAAGCTTTGGCAAAAATGAAGTTGTAGTCCTGTAGTTTTATGGTAGCCCTGGAGAAATTGCCATACTATTTCTATACACCCTTCTTTGTTTGTTTTTCTTATAGTCCCACTCTTTCCTTTACTTCTGTTTTATTTACCAACTTGGAAAGATAACTCTTCTGGGTCCTAGATAGCTCATTTGATCACCTAGGATAGAGAAGCTTAGCCTTCAGAAGGATGCATATGAGGCTGCCACAGGCCAAGCTTACTTCTTTATGTCCTTCCTTTCTTTCACTGGAGTCTCTATCTGAAGCACCTTCAACTATCCCACACCTTGGCATTGGTGAGCCCTGGGAAGAGCAAGGTAGTGGTCTGGGTCTCTTCAATGTTGGGACTACTTCTTATCTCTCCATCTTGACCCCACACTTTCTGTTTCTGCCAGCTCCAAAAAAAGTTCTATGAGCACAATTGTTCCAAATAGAGAGAACTCATTTGATAATGCTGAGAAGAGAAGAGGGAAGGAGGGAGGGAAGAGAGAAGGAAGGAAGGAAGGGAAAGGAAAGGGAAAGGGGAAGGGGAAGGAGAGGAGGAGGAAAGGGAAAGGAAAGGAAAGGAAAGGAAAGGAAAGGAAAGGAAAGGAAAGGAAAGGAAAGGAAAGGAAAGGAAAGGAAAGGTGATGACAAAACAAAACCATACAAATATATAAGGAGTGTGTTCCAGTGCAGATGCGGTAGTAGGTTAATACTGTGCTTGCCTCTTCCCATAACCATGTTCTATATTCTAGAATAATCAATGAGGAGAACCATCTGGAGCCTAACTTAACAGAAGCCTGAAGTTTTATAATTTTGGATATAAAGAAGCCATGGAGACTGGTAGAAGGGATGGAGATGAGAAACAGGCTTGTCCCCACACCCATTTTTGGTGGTTAATTCAGAGAGATATCTCGACTGCAGAAGTTCTCATTCAAGAATGAGGGGGCCCCAGCCTCACACTAGGCTCCCCCACCTCGAGCACTAGTGCCAGGAAGAAAACACACACACACACAATATCTGGCTGTGAAAAATCATGGGTATTCTATCAGTTTGGGTGAGATGGAAGGTTGCCAGAAAGCAAGACATTTCTCTTAAAGGGCCCATACACAGACTCTCTCGCTCCCAGGCACTCACCCTGGGCTTTGGCAGAGGGACAGCAGTTTGGGAGGTGCCAGGGACATATAGGGAGAGACTGAGTTGAGTGGCTTCAAGGCAAGGGCTTAGGAACAGTTGCCATTGTTCCTGATGGAGCCATCCTCCTGTGTAGCCTATAGGACACCATCTTTCCTGTACTGAGTCCTTCCCCTGTGGCCAAATCTGACTCTTCATTGACCTTGTAAAATCCACAAGATCTACCTGGTGCCTCCACCGCACCCAGCTCATAAACTGCTGGAGTTTTCCAGTAGCCGGCAGGCAGCCAGTGTTGGCCTTCATAGCAGACTTACTCATACAGCTCTCAGGGGTCTGTGGGCCCCGGGCAGGCAGCAGCTGGCCTCTGTGTGCTCTGAGCAATTCGAGTGGCTTCAGGCTCAGCACTGGTGCTAAATTTGAATTTGCACTAACCTGGTGAACAATAATCACCCCACCCTGATCACTCCCTGAATTGTCAGGCAGCCGTGGTTGGTCCATGTTGCAGACTTTCTTGGACAACTCTCGGGGGTTCTTGGGCCCCAGGCAGGAGGAGGCTGGCCTCGGTGTGCCAGGAGACTTTCACTGAGTGAATCTGAGTTTGCATTAACCTGCAACACCACTCACCCCAGCCTGATAACTCCCTGAGAATCCGCCTCATCCCACTCACATTCCACGGGAGGCTCATTCACTGGCCAAGCCTAACTGGCAGCTAGCAGACAGTAACAAGGAGCAACCAGTCTTGGGGTACCCTGGAACTTTTGCTGAGCTGTCCCAGGCCAGTGCTCGTGGCAACAGGCCTTGGATTGCAGCATGACCTTTTAGTAATATTTTTTTCTGATATATCTCCTCAGGCAAGGGAAATGAAATAAAATATATACAAGTGGGACTACATCAAACTAAAAAGTTTTTTCACAGGAAGAGAAACCATCAAGAAAATGAAAAGACTTCTACTGAATGGGAGAAGCTATTTACTAATGATACATCTGATGAAGTGTTAATGTCCAAAATCTATAAAGAACTCATGTAACTCCATACCTAAAAATCTATCAAACTAACCAGTTAAAAAGTGGGCAGAGGACCTGAATAGACATTCCCCAGAGAGGACATACAGATGTGAAGTGTACATATGAAAAGAAATTCAATGTCACTAATCATCAGAGAAATGCAAATTAAAACCACAAGCAGATACCACCTCACATTTATAATAGTCATCATCAATAAATCAACAAGCAAGTGTTGGCAAGGATGCAGAGAAAAGGGAACCGTTATACTGTGTACTGTTGGTGGGATTGCAAATTGGTGCAGCCACTATGGAAAACAGTACGGAGCTTCCTCAAAAAATTAAAAATAGAACTACCTTATAGTTCAGCAAATCTACTTCTGAGTATTTATCCAAAGAAATCCAAAACCCTAATTTGAAAAGAAATATGCATCCCCTATGTTCATTGCAGCATTATTTACAATAGCCAAATATGAAAGCCACCTAGTGCCCATCAATAGAAGATGGGATAAAGAAGTGGTACATATACGAGTATACAGTGTCATATTACTTGGCCATAAGAAACAATGAAATCTTACCATTTGCAACAACATGGTTGGACTTGGAAGGTATTATGCTAAGTGAAATAAGTCAAACAGAAAAACAAATACTATATGATGTCACATATATGTGGAATCTGAAGAACAAAATAAATGAACAAACAGACTCATCCACCATAGATACAGAGAACAAACTGATGGTTGCCAGGTAGGAGGGAGTTTAGGGAGCTGAGTGACAAAAAGTTACTGGATTAAAAATGAAAATTTATTATTAAGATATATTCAAGGGATTGTGAAGTATAATATAGAGAATATAGTCCATAGTATTGTAATACCTATATATCGTGGGAGGTGGGTAGTAGACTTATTAGGGGGATCACTTTGCAAATTATATAAATGTCTAATCCCTATGGTGTTCACCTAAAACTAATATAAAATAATATAAAATATCAACTATAATTCAAAACAAATTTAAATAAAAACAATACAGGTATAGTTAAAGTTTTATCCATATCTCCTTTGTAACTTCTTTTTCTTCCCCACAGAATTCACTCCTTGAATTTTATGTACATTGTTCCCATGTGTATTTTGATTACTTTATTACATGTGTATGTTCTCATTATAGCTTTAAACCTGTAGTATCATAAAAGTGCATAATTTTGCATCTTGATTGATTGTACTACTCAACATTACTGGTACATTTCTAAAGACTTATTCATGTTGATGTATCTAGCTCTGGTTCATTCGTTTAAACTATATGAACCAACCAGTTTACCAAATGCCATTATTACTCTAAATGCCCCTTTATTACACAAAGCTGAGTATATTCTTTCCCTATTCTTTACAACCTGACCCCAAACTACCTTTCCAGTCATTATGAATTACTGTCTTGGTCCAGTTCCCCTTGAGTTTCAAGAGAACCATTAGTTTATGTGATAAACTAATTGTGCTTTGGCCTGAGTGATACAAATGGCCTTATGAGCAGCCTCTTCCAGGTAAGGGAGTTCATTTGAGATACCAGGTTTTGTTTGTTCACTGTTATCTTTCTAGCATCTAGGAGAGTGAATGATTCTTCATCGATATGCAATAAGTACTTGTTGAGTGAGTGTCTACATGTATGAAATAAATGTGAAACTAGGGTTTAATGCTATGATTCTGAAGGCGTTTAAGAGGATATTAAAGCCTTTCCAAAAATATTCACTTCACCTTTTAGCAACCATTGCTAGTTAGTTTATTCATAAATAATTACTGCAAGATTAAAGAGATGATTTCTGCCAATTATTTCAGATTGCAGACCTTTCTGCATGGCTCAGGGAAGACCACTGGATATTTCCAGAGTACCAAAAGCTCATGCTGTGGGGAATTGGTGATTAGAAAGGCCTGGCAGATGTTATACTCTTCTGCCATCTGTCTCTTGGAAATAGCTTTGATTTGGCTTTGACTAGGCCCCAGCAAGGTCATAAATGCCAGGTTTGATGAGAAGAAGCCAAGTGTGTAGCTGCAGTCAAGGGGAGACAATTTTGCCCTGCTGTGCTTGGCAGCCAGAGGCCAGTTTGTTCTTGCTCCACCTGGAAGTGGCTGTGCCCTCCTGTAATGAATGGTTGAAGGGGCCAGGATGAAATGGCAAGTGCTTCTGTAACATCAGCAAAGGCATTTGTCAACCTCATACGTTCAACGATTATTTCCTGAATAAATAATTGGCAAGCCTCTGTCCCTGCCCCCAAGTTGCTTCTTTTAATAATTCAGTGGTGGAGACAGAAAGCTGGGTTTTCAAGGCAGTAGCTGAATGCTAAAATTGGGAGTGGTCAGAATGCCAAAATAGCTCAGTGGTTATGCACTTGCCTTCCAATGGAGAGGTTCGGGGTTCTAATCTCGGCCCTGGCCCATCCAACCACATATGCTGAACTGTAACTGCTGGAATGGCTCATTGGCAAAGGTTCTCACCTCCCATGCAGGAGGCCCTCAGTTCACTTTCTCCCCACAGGGCCCCACATCCACCTGTGTGGAATGAAACCATGTCACAACTAATGATGTACAACTATGGAGACTGCTCTGGGCCCTTCCCCTTCTCTCTCTCTCTCTCTCTCTCTCTCTCTCTCTCTCTCTCTCTCTCTCTCTCTCTCCCTCACTCACTCACCTTCTATCAATAAAGTAGAACAACAAACATGGTGATAAAGAAGCACTGCAGAGCAGCGCTGGCCTAGTCTGGAGTATAGTGCTGAGCAGAGGCTTCCAGTGACCTCGTCTGTAAAATGGGATTGATATCCACATTGCAAGGTTGAGAGAGCTTGAAGTAATGTCTTTAAATTGTCCGTTCCTTGCTAAATAGTAACAGTGATAATAATGTGGTATTGGTGGCATGGATGTGATAGTGAAGGAAAAAATGGCTTCACAAGTAGATAGCCCTAGTTTTGAATCCTAGCTCTTCTAACTGACCCTGAACAAGTCAATCAGCCTCTCTGTGAATCATCTGTAAATGGGACTGCTGATGTGTACCTCCACAGTGGTCGTAATGATTATAAATGGCATTCTTAAGGACCCCAACAAAGAACCTACACATAGAAAGTACTCAATAAAAAGTTGGGGAGGAGTATTGAACATTGAGTAAAGAGGCAACAGGAGCACAACAAGAAAGTACCCTGTTTCCCCAAAAATAAGACAGTGTCTTACCCTGTTTCCCTGAAAATAAGACAGTGTCTTATATTAATTTTTGCTCCCAAAGATGCACTAGGTCTTATTTTCAGGGGATGCCTTATACGTATTTCAGCGAGAGGCAAAACTGTAAGTAGGTCTTATTTTCAGGGGATGTCTTACTTTCGGGGAAACACGGTAGCAGCAGGTGTCATTAGTAGTTATGGAGGAAAGAACTCTGGATGTGGAGGCTGGGGAACCTAAGTTCTAACCCAAGTCTGCTGATGAGGAACTTGGGTATGTTTTTTCCAGCCTTCACTGGAATCAAGGAATTTTTCAGTGAGAGGAACACAAAAAATGGCCCAGGATTAAGGACAACAGAGATCACCATATAATGCAGTGACATGGGAAGGGCTCATGGAGGAGAAGGGCTATGGACTGGGTGCTGAAGGTCAGATAAGCTCTACCCAGGAAGCACTAAGTGAAGGGAACATTCCAGGCAGGGGCACCATGGAGCCAACAGGGCCAAGTCACACGTCTGGTATGTCAGCCACTTCCTTCGCCTCCTCATCTCCGGGCAGCCTTACTCCTGGAGGAGAGTGGATAATACAAAGGTTTTGACTTTGGCTCAGAAATTTGTTTCTTTGACAGTCAGGGCTGGTTCTGGAAAAATTATTAAGTCACCAACATTCAGCTGCATAATTATTTCTTTTTCTGTCACCAACTCACCTTTCTTTGTGCATTTCTGTCAACCCAGCTAAATAAGCCTCCCTCCCTCACCCCCCGACACCCGACTTTGCAAGCCTGCAAAATATGTCTTTCCCAGCATACTTTTTCTAGTTCTTCACCCCACTCTCAGAAACATATCTACATTCACAGTATGTCGAAGCTCAAAGGGAGCCTGGCGTTCATTGTTATAACCCCGTTTATTTTACTATGAAGGGTCATGCCCAAGGTTAAGCTTTTAGGGACAGAATCAGGTCCTTGTAATCTGTAATTGTGTTCTTTTCTTCTGCTGTGCAGCCTGCATTGTTCTCCACCATGCATTCTGGTTAGGATACCAATACCTATGTATTAATCAGGCCTTGGGGTTTTAATGTTTTAGAAGCTTAGGGAAACTGGCTTAATAAGGGGTAAATGTATTGGCTTCTGTAACTGAAGACTTTTGAGGGGACTTGCCAGTCATCTAGAACAGGGGTGGCCAACTTTTCGGTATATAAGATCTACTTTTTATTTTAAAAGTGTGTCACGATCGACTTGTTGTCATAGGCATAGTCTAAGGGGGAAGAAGGGGTGTGAAATGCATACTATGTTTATACACTGTGTTTCAGTATCAGGTGCATTCCCGCGAGGTATGGGTAGATAAGTAAAATATATGTTCAAAATTATTTTTTATTTTTTAAATCACTTATTAAGTTTTCGAGATATAGGCTCATGAAGAAAATAAATTTCCAGACCCAACTTTTGATAGCAGCATTCCGTACATGCGGTACCTACAAAATTCGATTTTCCGACACTTTTTCAAGATAGATTTTTACTAATTTAAAATGCAATTTAATTTTTTTATCAACTGCAATGTATAAGTTGTTGTACTATTTGTTCGTAAATATGAAAAAGTTGTTATAAAAATGCACAGTATGGCTGATAATTTGATTTCAATATTTCACTTTCGCGTTTTTTTTGGGGGCCAGGAAAATTTATCATGAAAGAATAATATGACTTACTTTTTGCTAATCTATCA
>PVKE010037654.1:0-15811 GCA_004027555.1 Craseonycteris thonglongyai
GCCAGGAGGCCTATTTTCTGAGGGTCTTGAGAGAAACCTACAGGAGGCAGAGAATCTGCACTGGTTTTAGTCATTTGGGAGATTTCATTAGACCCAGGAAGCAAAGAGTCTCCGCCGGTGAATCAATGTAACGGTGCGAGCTTGTCTTAGTGGAGCATACCATGACCCTGCATTCGGGAGGTCATGAAGACCCAGGAAGCTCGGTTGTTAACAGGGAGCCCAGGGACCCCTATGTCAGGGGTTTCAGGACCAGGCTTTTGAGATGCACTGTTGTCAGTGCCACAAACCTGCGGGTAAGTGAGTTGACCAGATGTTGCCTTCTGATACAGGGAATCAGATATAATGAGTGGACAGGGCTGTAGTGATACCACCAGGCCAGTATGAGGCTGGGGGCATTTCTGTGTTTGAATCACCCCTAACCAGGGCCCAGAGCAGCAGAGCAAGATTGTGCCCAGGTTTGGATGCTTGAAGGCTGGAACTGAGGGCCACTTCCTCCTTCAAGTAGCCTGGCTCAAGAAAGTGCTCTTTTCCAAAGCTATTATGTTTATTCTTTCCTGACTGCACATATAATGCATGCTTGTGGTGGAGATTACCACCATGCATAAAGGAAAAAAAAAATTGCTTTTAGCTCAGACTCTTCCAAGGTAATGACAAATAAACTGTCTTTCCAGCTCACATTTTAAAATTCATCTCTCTCGCTCTCTGCCTCTGCCTCTCTCCCTTCAACCTCTCTGAACCTTTGTCTTCTTTTAGTATGTGGATAAAAATACCTACCTTTCAGAGTTATAGAATGGATGCTTAATAAATTACATTACACCTACTATTTTTCAACTTTGGTTGTGTTTATTTTTTCCACTTGACATTCTATAATGAGCAGTTTCCATGTGTCATTAACGGCTCTTCAGAAACATGACTTTTAATGGTTGCATAATACACCATCACTTAATGAACTATAATTTACTTAACTATTGTCCTATTATTGAGCTTTGAAGTGTTTTCTAATATTTTTCTACTTAAACCTTTCCCTACCTCTCTGCTTCCTTTACGATAGACTTCCAGAAGAGGAATGACAAGGACAAAGTATGTAAACATTTTAAGGCTTTTTATGCATGCTGCTGAATTATTTTTCCAGGGTGTATGTGTAGGAAGGAGAGGTTATATACTTTCAATACCATCACCATGGTTAAAAGTTACCTAAAATTTAACAGTTAGGTCAGAAATGAATGCACCATCAGCATAATAATTGGTGGGAGTAATGAAGAGGAAAGATAAAATCCACAATAGATTTTAAAAACTACCAAGTCTTTTGAGTGAAGACAGTGCATTAAAGTATATAAGGGAAGAAACTAAAAAAATGCTGATCATTTCTAACCACTATTCACTTTCTAAGAGACCTTCATCTGGGAAAGACATAATTTCTCATTGGCAAGTTTCTAAAATTAGTCCATATCTTGAAACCCTTTCTACTCTCCTGGTCCCTATTGCTAAATTCCAATCATCCTGAAGGGGATTGATAATTGTGGCAATTGCATAAATGATTGCTACCTGCAGAGGCAATCACTTCCATCACCTGCAGAACTGATGAGCAATTCATTATCAAGGATTTAATTGCCATCAGTCTGGGAGAAAAAGGGATTTCTCATATGATTTCCAGGATTTCATGAGTTTGGCTTTCTTTGGCTCCCAGTTGGCTTTTATGGATGGGAATTCAACATCAGGCTGTAGAAAAGGCAGTAGAAATTTTTGTATAACCTGTCTTGCTCTTGAGATGTGAACATTAAATGGGATGCTGCTCCATGTGTGGTATAGCATCTTCTTGGATGATTGTGATAATTCTGGCAGTAAACCCCTAACTGTTTTCAGTCAATGAATCAAAACTCTTGGTTAAAAGTAATGTGTAAGAGCTATGATGAGGCAGCACTGTTTAGTGGTTAGAATTTGAACTGTGGACTCAAACTGCCTAGACTCAAAGACAACCTCCATTCCCCAGACCCTTACTGGGTGAACTTGAAAAAAGTAGATAGTTCTCGATAGAAATAATGATAATAAATAGTACCTGTCTCATGATTGCTGCAAAGATGATCTGGTATGGGGCCCATATAAAGTAAATATTATTTCTAAGATAACCTAAAAGTTTCCTTCATAATTTAAATTTTCCCATTGATCTCAAATATTCTTACCACCAAGAACTATTTTTGAAAAATGATTACATCTCCCTCTATGAAGTCCTTGTTTTAAGAAATTACAGTGAGGAAAAGGGGAGTACTACTACTTGAAGACAACATGCTTCAAGGACATGTCATGGTATTTAATCCTTACCAGCTATTTTTTAAGATAAGTATCATTTTGCCTTGTTTTTCCATGATACTATTGTGAGTCAGTGTTCAATTCCTGTTCTCCACTTATTATCCACGTGGTTTAGGGCAAGTGACTTCTCTAAGCTTCATTTTCCTCACCTGTAAAATGGGGGTAATAATAATCCCAACTTCACATTACTATGATAGCTGGCACATTATAAGTGCTCAATAACACTGAATTTTGTTATTATTTACTAATTATGTGCTTTACTGGTAGTAACTAAGCTGAGATTCAGTCAGATAAATTAATATTCCAAGGATCACAAAACTAATTAGTGTCTGTGCTGAGATTAGATCAGTGTCTGATTTCAAAGGCCATTTCCATTTCACTCTATCATGTTGACAAATTGCACTAGTGTGGTGATAATTTATTCATTCTCATAATCTTATCAGTCAAAAAAATTGTAACTGCCGAACAGATTTTGTTACCAGCTCAGGACTAGCAGACAAGTATCATGTAATAAGCACATTGTGTTGAAAACAGCACCTCAGTTTCCTCACTTATGCTTTTCTTGTGTAGTTGTTTTAAGACTTAGAAATGATAATTTGACCATATTTTCTTATTAAGCAGTCATTGTTTTTATATTTTATAATTTCAGCCCAAAGAAACAATGATGAATGACACTTTAGTTATTCTGTGTAGATTAACTGGTGAGAAATGTAAAATTTTTGTGGTTTTTGTAATATAAAAAGAGTTTAGGAGTTGCTATCTCTGAAGTCAAGGACCTTTGTCATCTTGGCAATTTAGCCTGGGAACTATTGTGGTTAAACCTGTTATATTATTAGGACTATGCTTGCAATTTATGTAATAGCCACGAGGTGTCTCTGCCCACATAAGCCAATTAGATTTTCTCCAGGCATGGATGGCTAGAGAAAGCAAAATTTGGTACATGGTTCACTTTTGGGGTATAGCTCTATATTAACCATGTATCTTAGCTAAAGATAAAACTTTGGCTAATATTTATAAACTGAGAATAATTACTAATAAATCAATGACAGCTCAGGTTGTAGTTGAATGCACCCGAACCCACCCACCCCCAACACACAAAGTCATTTATAAGCTAAAATCATTGCCTTGTACTTCTGCAAAAATCACTTGAGTAAATTGATCACTGATATAAGGCCCTATTGTTAAATACAGGGAATTCACACACAGTTGTGATTACAAAGCATTATTTTAAACAAAATAAAAAAGCAGAAATACTGAGAATACATGAAGGAGACCTCAGTTTAGCTCACAAGTTATAACATATGGAGAAGTTAATGCATATTGTTTATCTATTGTCTGACTGTATTCAGCATTTTTCACATATATTTTTACATTTAGCCCTCTTGATACTCTTTTTTATGTAACCAAGGTGAAGTAACATGGACCAGATTTATCTTCTTACCTGAAACAACTAAAAATCTGGGTGTACTAAATGAAACATCTGTTTTCAGATATTGGACATCAGGCATTGCAAGACAGTAATCTCTAAAAGAAAGGAACCAAATCAGATAAATGGCAGAAATTGCCCCAACTTACTACTGGAGAGAGTTTTCAGGCATCAGTGTAGGGAGAGAAAACTCAGGCAAAGGTTAGTGATCTCTCTGAGTTGATATGAACCTGAAAATTCAGAGACCAAGGTGACTAATATTCACAAGGAAGAGTACTGGAGAGAAGATGAGAGAAAGAGAAAGAGAACAAGAGCAAGAGCAAGATATTGATCATGATATCTGTGAGAAAACTACTTAAGGTCTAGGGAAAGAGCCACCTGAAAGTAGCAAAGAGAATAATCCCCAGAGTTTACAAAGAATCAGGATAAGTTCTTATTTCTTTCAACCAGAGTGGAAAACCTCAAAATTTGCAGGACATTAGGTAAAGTACTCAGAAGGATATTGTCTTGTTAGTGGGGCAAAATTAGCCCTAGACTAAGGGTTGCTCTGGTCTCCTCTAACAAAGCTAAAAAGTAAGCCTCAAAATAATTAAGTTTCCCACATAACTTAACATCATCCCAGAACAAAGAGAATATAAAAATACAATATTATCCAATATTCAACAAGTTAAAATCACAGTGTCTGGCATCCAAACAAAAATTACCAGGCATTCAAAAAAGGAAAATACAATCCGTAAAGAAGAGAATAACAAATTAATCAAAACATATCTAGAAATAAAACATGATAGAATCAATTAAATGAAGATATTAAAAGTTATTATAAATATATCCCACATGTTCAAGAGTATAGAAGAGGGGAAGCTAGGATGGCTCAGTGGGTTAAGCCCTCGCTTT
This sequence comes from Craseonycteris thonglongyai, assembly GCA_004027555.1. Taxonomy (NCBI): domain Eukaryota; kingdom Metazoa; phylum Chordata; class Mammalia; order Chiroptera; family Craseonycteridae; genus Craseonycteris; species Craseonycteris thonglongyai. The sequence continues at coordinate 4,628 of PVKE010037654.1, forward strand.
GCAGCCCTGGGGACTGAGGATCAAATCACAGCCCCGGCCCATGCAGACCCATATGCTGAACTGGGGAGTGCCCCCAGTTCAGTTCTCACCGGGGTGAAGACCCCGGCCCAATTCCTGCCCTGTGCAGCCCCGTGCCCACCTGTGAAATGAAACTATGTGGGAAAACCAATGATGTGCAACTACGGAGACTGCTCTGTGCCCTCCCCTTTCTCTCTGTTTATGTCTCTCTCTCTCTCTCTCTCTCTCTCTCTCTCTCTCTCTCTCTCTCTCTCTCTTTGTCTGTCAAAAACAATAAAAATAAATCTTTTTAAAAAAGTGTAACAGAAAGATAGAACATGTTAAGTAAAGACATAAAAGACCTAAATTGAACTTTAAAAGATGAAAATTACACTGGAGAAGATAAATAGAAATTTAGACATTGCAAAAGAAGATTTGTGAATTTAAAGACCTAGCACTAGAAACCTTCCAAGGTAACATGCACACACACAAGAGAGACTAAAAATGAAATAAACAGAACATCAGTGAGCTTTGACCAACTTTAGTTCACCTAATCTATGGGTAACTAGAGACCTCCCAAAGAGTGGGAAACAGAGAAAATTTTTGAAGAAATAAGAACCAAACATTTTATAAGTGTCATAAAAATTATAATCAACATGATCCAGAAATCTCAACAAACCTAAGCACAAGAAACATGAAGACAACTGCACCAATGTGAATCTTAATCAAACTGTTTAAAATTAGTAATAAAGAGAAAATCATAAAAGTAGAGAGGAAAAAAATGCATATTACATACAAAGGAACAAAGTTAAGACTGATAGTAATCTTCTTGTAAGAAACAATGCAAGTAAAAAGATGGTGGAACAATATCTTAAATTACTGAAAACAACAACAAAAAAGGTCAACCTAGAATTCTATTCCCAGTAAGAATATATTTCAAAAATAAGGTGAATAAAGAACTTTCAGACATATGACCAAATAATTCAGCAGAATCAGAGTGGCACTGGAAGAAATGTTAAAGAAATTCCTTCAAGCAGAAGAAAAATTATTTCAGATGTAAATTTGAGACTATATGAAAGAAAATGGTAACAACATGGGTATATACATAATTTTTTCTTATATTTTAAATTTCTTTTAGAGACAATTGACTGAAATAAAAATAATAATATTCATAAAGATCTACTATTAATATATGGGAATTATTATCCCCATTTTAGAGATGAGAAAATTGAGTCTCACAGGAGTGAAGATCTTACCCAGAGTCACAGACATGTCTGATTCTAAAACCCTTATATACGGCCTTAACTGTGAAATTGGTTAGTATTTTTTCCATGAATCAACAATGTATTCAGAAATTTGAGGGAATGCTGGGAAAGCCCAGTGGTTGAGCGCTTGTCTCACAATTGTAAGGTTCAGAGTTTTATTCCCAGCCCCGGCCTGTGCAAACCTCTATGCTGAACTGTGGCAGAACTGGTAACCACTGGGATGGCTTGCCAGCAAAGGCCCATGCAGGAGGCCCCTGGTTCGGTTCCTGCCCTTGGGGCCCCACAGCCACCTGTGTAGAATGAAACTCTATCAAAAACTAATGATGTACAACCATGGAGTCTGTCCTGGGCCCTCCCACTTCCCTCTCTCACTTTCTCTCAAGCAATAAATAAAAGTTAAAAAATAAAATTTAAAAAAAGGAAGAAATTTGAAGAGGCTTAAAAAGGTATGTAATCAACTAAAATTGATCTGAACTGAGTACCTTTCGACAGAAGTCTGAGACCAGTGGATGATTTCAGGTCTATCTTGGCATATTTTCCTCTCCCCCTTTATTTCTTTCTCTACCAATAATACATTTCTGGTGGTTTATTTTATGCCTGACATTGTTCGTCTCTTTCTTTCCCAGAGCGGAATTACTCTCACTGTACTCCATGAGAAATTAATGCATCCATGAAGTGTGCTCGTTCTGTGGTGAAGCATAGTGGAAACAATAAATCAAGCACGCTTATTTCCTATTGGAGACCATGGAATCTTAAAAATGTTAGCATACTTGTATATTATAAATCTCTAATAGAGGAAAGAAAATAAATGGTATTCCCCATACTAATCTTACCCTAGGAACTTTATTTGTAAAACTCTTAGTATTATATTAGAGCATCACTTAAATAATCTTTGTTGACAATCAAGACACCGGGAAATCAGAGGATTCGATTCTTAAGACTTATGTACTCTTAGTATCTTTCCTGAACTTTGGAATATGTGCATATGCCTCTGAATGAGGGCACTGGTGGCAAGAACAGCCAGATCTACCGGTGACTTTTGGAGCATTAATAAATATTATACATTAAAACATGAGGAGGGTCCCAAAGAAGAAATTGGTTTCACCATAAGAGACTTCAGGAAACAAGAAATCTCCAAATTGGGGTTAAGACGTTTTAGTTGCCAACATGCTCTTTTTGTCCTTTCTGCTAACATCCGTATCGACTATTATGGGATACAAGTTATTACTGTGGTGAGAGAACTGCTCAGCTGGATGGAGACTGGGAAAGAGGCTAGACCAATGTTCCACAAATGTAAAGTGCACATGACTCACTGAGGATCTCGCTAAAATTCAGATGTACATTGAATAGGTCTAGGGTCTAAGGTTGTGCATTTCTAACAAGCCCCGAGAGATGTCAATGCCATTGCGCAGGGGAACACATTTTGACCAGGGCCCATCTGCACACATTTTGGGAAATGTACTCTCTTTTGTCCTAGGCTTGATGCTAATGGGTGTCACGAGATGCTACCGGCAGGACTGTTCTTTAGTAGCACAGCTCAGCTCAAGAAGCAAGATGATCATGACAACTAACAACCTGTGCTCTCAACTTCTAAAGCAGACAAAAAAGCTCAAATCCTTTACACTGGATTTCCAGGCCACCCATAAATTGCCTCTACCTGCTTTTATGTTCTTTTATCCAAGAGTGTCCAACCTTTTGGCTTCCCTGGGCCACACTGGAAGAAGAAGAATTGTCTGGGGCTACACATAAAACACACTAACACTAATGATAGCTGATGAGCTAAAAAAAAATACACAAAAAAACCCAAATCTCATAAGGTGTTTTTTTTTAATTTATTTAATTTATTTATTTGACAGAGTGAGAGAGAGATACAGAGACAGAGACAGAGACAGAGAGAGAACTGAACTTGGGAAGCTCCCAGTTCAGCATATGGTTCTGCACGGGCCAGGGCCGGGATTCGATCCCCGGTCCCCTGGGCTTCAAAGTGAGCGCTTAACCCACTGAGCCATCCCGGCTTCCCCTCATAAGGTTTTAAGAAAATTTATGAATTTGTGCTGAGCCACATTCAAAAAAGTCCTAGGACACACGCAACCCACGGAGTGTGGGTTGGTAAGCTTGTTTTATACTTTTGTGTTTCTTCACAGAATGCTCAGTTTTTGTTTTGTTTGGGGGCGTTGTTTGTTGTTTCTTTTTTTCTTAATTTTTAATTAAATTTTTCTCAATTACAGTTGACATACAATATTATATAAGGTGTACAACATCATTCAAAATGCACTCTTGAGACATGAATTACTTTCTTTCACTATTCTTCATCCCTTTAGTCTATAAAAGTTGTTTTTCTCTCTGCACATTCTTTTCTGGCACTCAGATGTCTAGCTCTGATTTAGTCCTTCTACAAAGTCCAGTTAGTTCAGGCTTTCCTTTCTCTGAGAAAACTTCCAAGTCCACCAATCACAGTTACCTGTGCTGTCCTCAATGCTGCGGATATTAACAACATGGTCATTGTGGAGCACACTTTATATTAGAGTTAGGGACACCCTGTCATCTTTCTGTTACATGTTGAGCTCTTGGAGATAAGAAACCCTCTGTTACCTATTTTTAAACCTTCTCCCCTCTAGTACTTAATAGAGAGGCATGCCATAATAAATACTTGCTCAAATAATTGTGAACAAAATGTAGTATATAGTCTCTAGAGAAGAATTTGCCATCAATTTGGGAAATGAGATTTAAGAAACCTTTTGAGAGAAATACAAGTCTAAAAATAATAAAAAATAACTATCATATACCAAGAGATTATTTAGCTCCAGACATATTTCACACATTGTCATTTAACCCTCACAAAAACTCTAGGAGAATAGAAATTACCTCTACTTACAGAAGAGCAAACTGAGGCTTAGAAAGTAAATTGTCCAAGGTCACAGGCTCTGTAATGTAGATGCACACTGTAGTGGCCTGAGGAGTTTTAAGAAATACTGAATGTAATTTCATTTTTCTGGGGAGGTAGGGCTTGGGTATCAGAATTTTTGAGCTCCCTGGATAATTTCAACATGCAGCCAGGGCGGAGAAAACTGGTTCAGGACATACAACTACGTGTACAGCTGAACCTGTCTGACTCCATGACCTGGGCTTTAACCTTGAGTTTCATTGTCTGTAAGCAAATGAAAGAGTGTTTTAGAGAGAGATGGATTAGGGTGCATTGGCAGAGCTGGAGATGAAAGATGGATCTGATTTTGACCACATTTAGAAATGCAATTCTTGCAGAGAAAATACATGTTCTTGAGGCTTTGAGAACAGTGTGACATCTGGTCATTCTAACTGCATTTAGTCTGCAGGTCGTAAATATTTTGGACAAGGCTGCCTAAGTGATGTCTTTTGTTACAAGCACACAGAAAAATAAGCTGTAAGAAGGAACCATCATTATACCATAGATGAGGCACAATGCCTCAAGCTGACTGAATAACCAATTTTCTTTCATTTTCTATCAGTTGCCTGTGACCTATTTTGCCTCCTAATTACATGGCAGGCTGATCAAAAGCCTTCCAAAATGCTGCATGGAGACGTGCCCTCCTGTAGAAGATGTGCTGTGCCCAGACTAATCTTCAGCTCAGATGAGCAGCAGAGATCAGGGAGGGTAGGCACAGCTTTGACCTCTCCCAGCCGTACAAGGCTCAGAATAAATGTCCTTCGTGTGTGCACACCGGCAGGAACCTCTCTTTCTCAACAAATTCTAGTGGAGGCAAAATTAAGGTTCAGTTATCACCCTCTTTTTAGAAGCAGAGGGAAACACATTTTAAAGACTTGCTCATAAGACTTAAGCCATATGGTTGGAGGAACCTCCTGCAGAGGAGGGAAAAAGTTGAAATGCAAGTCCAGGGTGATGGGAAGACAAGAGTCTGACCCAAAAGGTGCTGTTGGGATGGATGGGTTATAGGGAAGGAGCCAAAGTCCTAAATGAGTGTATGCATTTCTTCATTTAGTCAATAAACACACGTGGGGAACACGCTTTGGCAAGGTGCCAAGTCAAATGTAGTATAAAAAGAAGAACTGACCTGTTCACTGCCTTCATAGAGGTACAGGTAGTGAGGGAGAGTATTGTTGGTGCAGTATATTGAATGGTATCCCCAAATATTCATGTCTACCCAGAACCTCACAATGTTTAAAAGGAAGGTCTTTACCAATATAATTAGTTCAGATAAGGTCTTACTAGACTGGGGTGGGTCCTAAACCCAAGAACTGGTGTTTCTGTAAGAAAAGGAGACACAGAGATCATAGAGAAGGAGGCTATGTAAAGACAAGGTCAAGTCTGGGGTGAGAAGTCTATATGCCCGGAATGCCCAGGACGGCTGGCTACCACCAGGAGCTTGGCTGAAGGCTACAGTAGGAGCCCACCCTGCCGGCACCTTGGTTTCAGACTTCTGACCTCCTGACCCATGAGAGTATAAATTTGTGTTATCTTAAGCTACCCAGTTTGTGGTGACTTATTGCCACAGCCCTGGATACTTCAACAGTTGGGTCACAGATTTGCACATGATACTCAGATTTCAAAGACAATGCACCCTTTCTATTTCCTGAATTAACCTGATAATCCTCATACATCCTCATCCTGACAAGTAGTGGAGAAGCCCAAATTCAGTTTAATCCAGTGAACTCAGTCTGATGTACTACTTCAGATGATCTCTAAAGATCACAGCTTCTCTGCAGGATTTTCAACTTCCTCCCTCTCTGCTTACACATCCTCTCCATAGGGTACTGAGTGGGGATCAGTACACAGGATTGCAGGCAGGGTGGTGACAGGAAAGGGAGGACCCCCAATCCATCACCCTGGCCTGCCCACCAAATACAGTGTCCTCTGGTCCCCATGGCAGTGTCCCTCACTACCTGGTTTCCGGGCACCCTGCAGGGCAGTGGATACCCTAGAAACCAGTGACTGGTGAACTTGAGATCTGTGCTCTCCCAGTGCAGTCAGGGCCTGTGACAGGTCCCTCCCTGCTGCTCCTCAAGCCATATGTCCCTCTGAGGGTGATCACTCCCCTTCAGCCCCCTGGCCAGGTGGCCTACCTGCAGCACCCTATCATAGATCTCTTTGCTTATAGGTGAATAACCCCTAAGGGTTATTCTCAGCTAATATCTGGTTCCCTTCATACTTCAGAAATAATTCCAGCTTTTTCCAGATTCCAGAAGAACCAAGGGAGGCTTCAGATGCTGTCTCAGACTAACTCTTCCTCTAACCACAGTGTGCCTTGGTTCTGAAGTAGCCACCTCATGTTGATGTTGGGGACATCTTATAAATCTTGCTCCTCTCTGATCCCAAAGAGGAAGCAGAAAGAGAAAAATAACCCTCTTTTGCTTCCATCTTTCCTGCTCAATCTCTTTAGTTGCTTTCCCCACCCAGCACTTCAGCCCAGAGAGGCTGAGAAAGACGCATGTTTTGCCAAAGGCTCCATAGAGCTGCTAAATTGTTCCTGAAACAGCAGGAATGGCCCTCAGCTACTTCCTCCTCTCTCACATTCCTATACCTTCTCCATCCCAAGGTGGCATTTCTTCCATCATGCTCTAAGGCTGGACTGGAAGAACAAGGAAAGAAAGAAAGAAAGAAAGAAAGAAAGAAAGAAAGAAAGAAAGAAAGAAAGAAAGAAAGAAAGGAAGGAAGGAAGGAAGGAAGGAAGGAAGGAAGGAAGGAAGGAAGGAAGGAAGGAAGGAAGGAGAAAGAAGGAAGGAAGGAAGGAAGAAAGGGGAGAGAGAAAAGAGAGAGGAAGAAAGGAAGGAAAGAAGGGAGACATTCCTTTAAATTTTTCAAAATACTACCCCCATTACATGAGTAAAACATGATGCAAGTCAAACATCTGATGGGTATTAAGAACAAAATTAATGGAGTAGAAGTGACAGAAAATAATCAAAGATTTCTTGAAACTGTTAACAGATTAAGGGCACAATATGTCTTCAATAATTTTTTGAAACAAATATTGTAGTTGTAGCATTATTTGTGGCATTGTTATGGGTAATTGGCAAGATGCCAGATGATGGATAAGCCCATTCACAACACAATTGGAGATGAATATATGGTTTGACCAAGGGTAACCTCAAGCAGCATTTCCAAACATAAATGTCACTGCCAGAATTCATAGCACATCTTCAAATCTTGCACCACATACCAAGCTGTCATGAATTATATGTCTGTAGCCATGGTTATCTTTGTTTCTATTATCTGCAGCATCTGCTAGTGGAAATGCTGCAACTTCAAAAACAGTAATATCTCATTTGTCTTGAAGTGACATGCCATCCAGACTGAGGAAGACCCAGAAACCTTAGGGCCCCATGAGTTGCATCAGCAAGCATCAGAAGCACCTAAGAGGTCAGGGTAATGCATGTGGCAGCCATCACCTTAGGCAAATACCACCCAAGTTACTTGGGAAGATTAGTTAGTGTGAAGCATTACCACTTCAAGGGGAGCCAGTACTTCTGCCCAACTGTTGACCTCAATAAATTATGGACCATGGTCAGTGAGCAGACATAGGTAAATGCTACCAAAATCACACCTGGAGATACCCCCATCTTTCATGTGGTGCAATCGGGCTACTCATGTCCTGGGGAGGAGAAAGATCGAATTCTTCAGCAGAAAAGCCAACAAGAAGATTAACAACAGGTAGAGAAGTTGGGTGTCCTGGTTTAAAGCCACAGGGAGTTTATTCATTGCTGACAAATGCTCTAAAAAAGTTTAATGACACAAAAGGTTGGATGTCATTCAAGGTCTTCGATGTCACTTTTAATGTGGGAAGGGCATCTTTTCTTTTTAAAGATTTATTTTATTGTTTTGACAAAGAGAGAGAGAGAGGCAGAAAAGAAAGAGAAGGGGGAGGTCCCAGAGCAGCCTCCATAGTTGAACGTCATCAGTTTTCAACATAGTTTTATTCCACACAGGTGGGTGTGGGGCACCATGGGGTGTACACCCCAGGCAGGAGTCAAACAAGGGGCCTCCCACATGGGAAGCACACCCAGCTCAGCATGTGGGCTGGGGCTGGGACTTGATCCTCAGACTCCAGGGCTCCAAATCCAGCACTAACCTACTAAGCTATCCTGGCATACCCTGGGAAGGGCATCTTTGCACTTGTCCTGCCCACTCAGCTTCACGGAAAAGAAAAGGGGATTTTTCTAGTGACTGACTTCAGGTTGGGTGTGACCACCCTGCACACATTGTTCCACATCTGATCATTCTGGCTCAGAAATCTCCAGAATCTTCCTGACTTTTCTCTATTTGTGTGCATAGCATGTGTGTTTCCTTTTTCCAATTCTCTTCCCCACCTGCTAAGTTGGTAAAATGCTTAATGTTCTTCAAAATTTGTCTGGCATGTTTTCTTTCAGGAAATATTACATGAATCTCCCAAGGAAAACTTGTCACCCCTTCTCTCCAAAACCTCTGTAACTTATACTCATTACCATTCGTGCATCTAATATCCTGTGTCACATGCATTTATTTACATGATTGCCTCTGTCTACTTTCTCAAGGGAAAAAATTACAAATATGTCCTATTCAACTCTGTCCATTTAGGTCAGTGATTCTCCACCCTGACTTCACATTGAAATCACCTGGGAAGCTTTAAAAATAGGGATGCTTAGGAGAATCCCCAGAAGTTCTGGTTTAATTAGTCTGAGGTTTGAAATTGAATTGTACATTTTTATTAGATTGTTTTTGAATTCCAAGGACAATGTTAATGCATAGCCAAGGTTGAGAATCACTGCCCTGGTACCTGGCATAGGGTTCAGTATATTCTACTGTTTGCTATTTAACCTTTTCCTGTGCCTTATGTTTAATGTTCTTAACCTTTAGCAGATTTTCCCCTACAACCGTTGTGAGGATGAGTCACCAAATTAATCACTTCTCCCTCAAAAACAAAACAAACCTTTGAAATAGAAGTCTCTATCTATCAATGCTCTCTCCTCCTAGGGTGGCTCATAAAAACACTCAAAAAATAACTCCCTCTGAAGGAGGGAGGCTAGCTGTTGACTTTATTATTTTTGCAAGAAGCCCACAAATACCTTGGGAGATACTCTGTGACCCAGAAACAAAAGTCTGAAACAATAACAACAAATCTGACAGAAGCTGTGCTGATGTTTGAGTTCCCCACCTCTCTCCTCACCCAGCCTTGGAATTTGAAGGCTGTTCCAACTGCTTTCCAATAATTCCCTTGAAGATGAAGACTCTGTCATCAAGGGGGCTGCATGGGTGTCACTATGAGATTCCCCCCCCCTTTTTTTTTTTTTTTTTTTTTACCATTTTGACTTGGATATTTTCCACTGTGATGCTCAGATACAACAACAGAAAGAAGCTTTTGCATCAGGTAGATGACAGTATGATCTGGGACCCTTTTGGGAGACCTTTGGCATATTTCTGAGGTTACACAGAAGGAAAAAAATCCTTGAACAATTCTTACCGTAATGACATGTTCAGAGCTTCTCCCATCATCCCCTCCCTCCATGGTTTGATCGTCTGAAGACAAACTGGATGCTCTCCTATTAATGATGTTGACCCTGTTTGCTTCCTGGACCATTATTGAGTGGCCCCAGCCCATTCTAACTTGAGCTGGAGGCCAGCCACCCTTCTACATTGTGCTGATTTGTATATATTCTAATACGCAGACACTAATTGGACTTAATGAAAGCAGACAGATTTTGATTCTTCCCCTTCATTATTTTGAAAGCCATATTAACCTGGGCTTGGCTGACATCATGAAAGCTGCAGGAGGGCCTGTCTAGGTGAAGGGAAGCCAGTCTTTTCCCAAACACATTTTCCCCGATGCTAATAACCTACCATTCAAAATTAACCCTTTGAGATTTAGGACAGCTAGCATAGTGCCAGGCACTTGTCCGATCCCCATTGGTGATACCACCAACCTTCCTGGGCCAGGAGTGAGGTCCAGTTCATCACCTGGCATATCAGAGATGAGGAGGAAAAGGGGAGACAAAGGTGGCATTCAATGTCAGATCTGAGGTGCAGTGAGAAAACCAGAGCTGAAATGAGCCCAATGAGGTGGGCATCAAGCATTCTTATTGAGCACAAAAGGGACAGAGTTGCCATTTTAAAGATGGAAGATTAAAAGAGACAGTACAGAGAATTAATAATAATTTTAGTTTACATATGACAAGCATTTTCTATTGGTCTAGATCTAAGAGCTTTACATGCATTGTCCAACTTGATCCTTGTAACAATGCTAACAGGACAGTGCTACTATTATTATCATACTTATTTTATAGATGTAGAAAACTGAGGCTGAGAAAAGTGAAAACTTTGCCTATACTCACACAGCCAAAAAATGGTGATGCTGGAATTTGACTTTAAATAGTTTGGCTCCCCAAATGGTACAGTTGACCATTATGCTATACTGACTCATTAACAGGGAACTGGATATTCACTTTTTTTCTGGATGGGCAGGATCTTAGCATCCAGGGGATATTTTGAAGACTAAGTGCTGAGAGAGACAAAGTAGGGTGCACCAAACACAAGCCCCCCATATTTGCCTTGGGTGTCCTGGTGTCTTGGACTGGACTCTACCACCAATCCAACCACAATTCAATATCCATTTCAGGTGTCATGGCTACAGATAGCCTGAAGAAGATCTCTGCACACTGGCCTTCATCTCTGAGCACTGGCAGACAGGTATCATGCTACTCAGTCAACCAAAGACCAAACTAAAGCACTATTTTTAGAGCACATGTCTCTCAAGTATAGCTCCACTGGCCTAACCACAAAGATAATCAAGCCAAGATCAAGCAGTCTGGTGTAGGATTTCTCATTCTCAGCACTATTGACACTTCAGGTATGAACAATTCTTCATTGTAGGTCTGTCCTGTGCATTGTTGGATGCTTAACAGCATCCCTGACCTCTATTTCCTAGATGCCGCTAGCACCTTCTGACCCAGTTGGGAC
>PVKE010037655.1:0-15810 GCA_004027555.1 Craseonycteris thonglongyai
ACCTGTTAGAATGGCTATAATCAACAAGACAAGGAATAACAAGTTCTGGAGAGGCTGTTTAGAAAAAGGAACACTCTGCACTGCTGGTGGGAATGTAAATTGGTATAATCACTGTGGAAGGCAGTGTGGAGATTCCTCAAAAAACTAGGAATGAAATTACCATATGACCCAGCAATCCCTCTCCTGGGTCTCTATCCAAAAAACCTGAAAACCTTAATCCTGCAATGATATATGTACCCCAATATTCATTGCAGCACTGTTTACGGTGGCCAAGTCGTGGAATCAACCAAAGTGTCCTCTGATAGATGACTGGATAAAGAAGTTGTGGTACATTTATACAATGGAATACTACTAAGCAACAAGAAAAATGAAATACAGCAATTTGTGACAACACTGATGGACCTTGAAAACATCTTATTAAGTGAAATAAGTCAGACTGCAAGATTCAAGAAGCACATGACCTTACTCATAGGTGGAATATAAAACTGAAAGCAACAAAGAAGCAAAAACTCATGAACACAGTCAATAGTTTAGTGCTTACCTGAGTGAAAGGGGGGAGTTGGGTGGGAGAGCTGGAGGAGAGTAAGGAGGGGTAATCCAATATATAGTAATGGAAAGTGAACTGATTCTGGGTGGTGAGCACATAATGCGATGTATGGACAATTTAGTGTTGAATTGTATGCCTGGAAACAATGTAATTGATATCGATCAATGTCACTCCAATAAATTTAACAATTAAGAAAAAAGTAAAATAAAAATAAAAATGGTCTCTTACTTCATACATAAAGTGATACATAATGCATTTTAGAACCAGCATTATTTCAACTTAACTGGAACATAGCATATTCAAGTTTTAGTAAGCAGTAGAAGAAACTTATTAAAATTTTGAGCTAATTTTATCATTTTCCCTTTCCTTTACTCAGCAATTTATATAAGCTAAAATGTAATCAATCAGAATGTTGGAGTAATAAACACTGTAGGTTTCTTTTAATTTAAAAGTTTTTTGATGTAATCATTATCATCATGAACAAACACACACATAATAACTTTGTAAACAGTTAGCCTTGAACTTTTTTACTTAAGCAAAGAACATAAGAAAAAAGAGTTACTTTGAGTATCTGTAAACATCCTCAGGTCATGGTGAATTGGAATGAGTATAGGTTGGCAACGTTTTTTATGTTAGTTTGTAGGGTTAAAAAAAGCCCAAGTCCTATATTAGAAAATAATTAGCTGAGAAAAATTAATATAGATAAGAGCAATGAAAACATAAATATTAAAATAACATGCAGTATATAAGTGCATACTCTCACTGTAAAATCACTATTTATTGCCCATTACCCCAGATAATACAATCTTATAAACATTCACAATACAGTATATATACCTCAAGCCTGACTTACCATTAATTACTATATTTCCAAGAAGGGCAGATTAATTTTGCTCGTTAATAAAGAACTAAGTTTGATAACTGATTTACCTCCCCATGTATTCAATTGTGTGAATATAAGAAAAACACATTAGCTTCACTTAAAAAAAAAAACCAGCAAAAGGAAATAGTATAAAATATATTAAATTATGTGGTAGGGTGATAGAGAATCACCACTCTGCTCTAGTTTTGTGTGAGACCTTTAACAAGTTTATAAATAATATAGTACAACTGCAATTCTGTAAACAGTTGCATTAAAGATAAAAAGTGGTACTTATAACAGAAGAATTAAAATTGAGATTTTTGTTAATGTCCTTAATCTTTCTTAACTTATAGAATGCCATACTTTCCTTTGTTAATGTCTTCTTTCACATTAAAAAAAATTAGTAAACAGAAACTCGCAGAACCATAGACCTAAATATGTACTGGTAAACAAAAAGAGCTAGAATAATAAAAAGCAAATATAAAAGTAATAAAGCTATTCTTAATGACAAAGTTCAGAGATGACCCTTTAGATATTTATGAGTGACATGCATTATTCCTATAGACTAATATAAAAATGCAAATATGATCACAAAAATGGTAATTTATCTAACAGAAATCTGTTTAAAATAATAATAGCACAATAATACTTGATAACTAGAGCAGCTAGATAATTAAAATGGATGATAGAAATAGAAAGAAAAATTGAAAACAGTCTCTTATAAGGCATTTAAACTATTGGAGAACTAGAATACTGTTATTTGAAAAAAGTTATTTGAAAGGGTTGCTGTTAAGTGTAATTACAAATTTTAGAGGAACCCCTAAAAGGTTAAAATAAGTAGGAAGAACCATAATTGACATGATAAAAATAGAGATAGTATGATATTACATAAAATGCTCAATTACAACTAGAGAAAGGAGAAAAAGAGTGAAAGACTAAGAAAGAAAAAATATAACAAGGGTAACAAATATAAAATATTATGAAATATAAAAGACATTAACACAATGTCAATAATTCTTTTAAATGTATGGGATCTAAATACATCTGTTAAAAGACAGAATGTGTCAAAAGACAAGATTGGGTGTGTTCACGGTGATATGGCAAAATAGAAACTAATAAAATCAATAGAAAAGTCCAGTGAAACAGTTGTTTTTATTTTTCTGAAAATGATAATCAATACTGACAAACCTTTAGTTAGACTAAGAAAAAAATAGAAAATTAAGATAAATTACATCAGAAATGAAATCAGAGACATTACAACTGGTATCATAGATAGACAAAAGATCATAAGAGACTGTTATGAACAATTATCTGCTAACAAATTGGATAACATAATGAAAAAAGATAACTTCCTAGAAATATATAAGCCCCCTAAATACTAAAGAAAAATAGTCTTTGAGGAGACCAATATTGAACAGAGATTGAATCATTAATAAAAAGTTTCCCCCAAATAAAAAAGTCCAGGACCAAATAACATCACTGATGAATTCTACTAAACATTTAAAAAATTAATGTAACTCTTCAAACTCACCCCCTGGGGCAGGGGACAGAAATAAAACAAATGAACAAAAACAGAAGAACATAGAACACTACCAAATTCTTTTTTATGAAAGCAGCACTACTCTGATACCAAAGACATACAAGGACACTACCAAAATAATAATAATAATAATAATAATAATAATAATAATAATAATAATACATTAAATTATAGGTCAATATACCTGATGAACATAATTGTAAAAATCCTCAAAAAAAATGTTAAAAGACTAAATTCAAGAGCACACTAAAATTGAGGTGTTATCAAGGTGGCAGTTTGAGAGGAGTTCTTGAAACCTCGCTTGGAAAGAACAACAATTTAAACAACTAAAATATAACCATAGAATGCCTGAGCAACACATAGCCTAGGCTGAGGGACCTACTTATCACAAGAAAATACCTAGAGCTGGAGAAAGGAGAGTGAGAAAGAAAGAAAAGAAACAGTGTGGAGACACACTGCAGAGCTCAACCCAGAGACCTACCCAGTGACCAACCCAGGGGCTGATGGGGACACCAGCAGAGGAGAAACTGACTGAGGTGGAAGAATAGGAGAATGGGTCGAAGTGCAGAATGACTGTTGGAGGGTTGGAGGCCTAGAACAGGAAAAGGCAGAAGTGTAGGCAGCCAGAACACAGGATGGATGGAAAAAGTGGGCACAGCTGCCTGTGGTGAGAAGCCCTGGTGGAAGTGCAGGGGGACCAGGTGTGGTGTGGTGAGGGTGGCCATAGCGCTGTGCAGGAGGCCATAGCAAGATACCAGCAGGAGCCAGAGATCGGCGCAAGTGACTGGAGTGAGGGTATTGCTTCCAGTGCATGGGTCAGGTGGCTATGGCTGGGGGACTGCAGAGTGTAAGGCTGGAAACTGGAACAGGAAGCAGTAATTCTGGTGGCTATAGTGCTGGCAGCAGGAGTGTGCTGGCAGCTGAAGCACAGAGTGGCCCTCAATGAGGTGGGGCCCCAGCTGGAGTGCTGCTTCACTTTGGACAAAGAGCCTAACTGTTTACTCTTGCTCTCTCCCAAAGCTCACTCCGCCACACATAACCAGAGCCTGCCTTCAGTGAGCTACTGCCAGAAGGCCACCATTACCCTGTGACACAAACACACCTGTGCATTTCCCAACAAACCCCACCTCCACCCTTCCGCTGAAGCCTGCAGAAGGATCTTGGAAAACTAAAGCACAGGCATGGGAGCTTCTGACTGCAGTGGGATCTCAGAGGCATAGAATACCGTTGCCTACCATATCTTCCCAAATACGAGGTGTACAGAGACCAGGGCAACTCAGTCAATGAGAAATCCAACTTCTAGAAGTGTCTCACTGTGAGGAAACCAAATAAACAAGAGAAAATATTATAAGACACTGCAGCAACACCAGCTAGGAAGTGAAAGAAAGATTTATTCATGTCTACCAGGGGAAAAGTCCTCATGTCCAGGAAACCGAATGCTCCACAGCAATGAATACCCTTGTGAACAAAGGTGCTCAGGAATAAAAAGAAAAATTTTCAGAGAAGGAACTTGAAGATACGAAAATATAAGAACTAACTGACACAGAAATCAAGATTGCAATTATGAAAACACTCAAAGAGATAAAAGAAAACTGGCTGAGTACACAGAGGAAGCTAAGCAATCGCAGAAAGGATACTGAATCTATGAAAAAGAAGCAAATAGAAATTTGGGAGATAAACAACCCCCCCCAAAAATGGAAAATGAAATAGCTAGCATAGCAAGCAGAGTTGACAAGATGGCGGAAATAATTGGTGAAACTGAAGACAGAAATTAGAAAATGTCACAGAAGGAAGAAGAGAGAGACATAAAAGCTAAAAATAAGAGAACAATATCTACAAGGAATATCTGACTCCATTAGAAAGAATAATATAAAAATAATAGTTATTCTGGAGGGAGCAGAGGACAAAATGGGCACAGAGAATTTGCTTAGACAAATAGTAGATGAGGACTTCCCAAATCTATGGCAAGAACTGGAATCTCAAATTCAAGAAGGAAATAGGACCCCTAGCTACTTGAATCCTAGCAGATCCTCTCCCAAGGCACATTATACTGAACATATCAAAAGTCAAAGACAAAGAAAGAATCCTCAAGGCAGCCAGAAAAAGGAACACCATAACCTATAAAGCAGGGGTGTCAAACTCAATTAAAACACGGGCCATTTGGTGCAACAGGCAAGATTCATGCGGCCACATCACATTTACAGACATTGCTGGAACTGAGTCAGCATATTTATACATGCCCACAGGCCCCCAGGAAAGGCACTGGGCCACGTGTATACTTGTCTTCAGAAGTTAAAGGGTAAACGAGGAAATTGTGTGTACAGTATTGCCTCGATCTCCCCGAAGTGCTATTTTCTTCATAACAATTTTTTCTATTTTCATTTTATTTCAGAGCATCGTGGACCACAAAATTTACCTCGGGGGCCGCATGCGGCCTGCATGCCACCAGTTTGACACCCCTGCTATAAACAAAAGCCCATCAGATTATCATCAGATTTCTCAACCGAAACTGTAGAAGTCATAAGAGAGTAGAAACAAAAATATTAAAGAAGAGGAATTACCAGCCAAGAATCCCTCTACCCCACAAAGTTATCCTTTACATATGAAGGAGGAATAAAGACCTTTTCAGACATACAGAAACTGAAGGAATTCCCCAAGACAAGGACAGCATTTCAAGAAATACTGAAGGAAGTGATTGGAACTGAAACCAAAAAGTAAAAACAAATAGAAATAAATTGGAAAAACAAAAACATAAAAGGGGAGGAAGTAAAGGTTTGAATTTCCAAAAAGAATGGAGATAAGAAACATCCTGAAGAAAAGGGACCACTGCATATATGAAACTTTCTTTTACATAAAGTTTGTGGAAACCACTGAAAAGGAACTTAGAACTGGAACACATAACAAAAAACAAGAGAAAACATAGAAAACAGTCATAAACACCATCAAACTAAAATAACTGATGGCAAGAAAAAGCACAGAAGCAACAGAAAAAAAAAGAGCTACCAGAAAACAAAAGATAAAATGGCTGAATAAAATACTCATGGATCAATCATCACCCTAAATGTAAATGGACTGAACTCACCAATAAAAAGACACAGAGGAGCAAACTGGATTAAAGAAAAAAACCTACCTTATGCTTCCTAGAAGAGACACACCTCAGCCACAAGGACAAACACAGACTCAAAGTGAAAGGGTGGAAAATAATACTCTAAGCAAATTGCATCCAGAGAAAAGAAGGAATAGTCATACTTATATCTGACAAAGCAAGCTTCAGGATCAAAACGTAATAAGAGACAAAGATGGAC
The DNA here is from genome assembly GCA_004027555.1 of Craseonycteris thonglongyai. Classification (NCBI taxonomy): domain Eukaryota; kingdom Metazoa; phylum Chordata; class Mammalia; order Chiroptera; family Craseonycteridae; genus Craseonycteris; species Craseonycteris thonglongyai. The sequence goes on from PVKE010037655.1 coordinate 6,255, forward strand.
ATTTCATAATGATAGAGGAGACAATACAAGAAGAAGATATTACACTTATTAATATATATATGGCCCCCAACAAAGAAGCACCAAAATTTACAAAGCAACTACTAAGTAATCTAAAAAGTGAAATGTTCAGTTTTATAATAATCCAACTATAAGTGAGGTCATATGGTTATAAAACTGAAAGTAACAAAGAAACAAAAACTTATGGACATACTCAATAGTTTGGTGGTTACCTGAGGGAAAGGGAGGAGGGGGTAGGGAGAGTGTGTGTGTGTTGGGGGGAGTTGGGAGTGGGCACCAGATATATGGTGATAGAAGGAGAGCTGATTCTGGGTGGTGAGCACATAATGCAATACATAGGTGATGTAATGTAGATTTGTACATCTGGAAACTATCTAATTGTTACCAACCAATGTCACCCCAATAAATTTAACAATAAAAAAACAGCTTGGTATTTGCAGAAAAATAGACAGAAACAAATGGAACTGAATCAAAAACCCAGAAATAAACTCAAAAATAAACAGACAGATAATTTTTTTTGAACTGAACTGGGGGCCTCACCGTGTTTGGGAAGCACACCCCAGTTCAGCATGTGGGTCTGCCTGGGCCAGAGCCGGGATTCGATACTTGATTGTTGGGGCTTCAAAGCGAGCGCTTAACCCACTGAGCCATCCTGGCTTTCCCAAGGACAGATAATGTTTGACAAAGGACCAAAAAATATACAACAGAGAGAATGAAGTTGCTTCAGTAAATGGTGCTGGGAAAAAAAATAAAAGGATAAACTGATGAAAGCACTATTATAGTAGGGGACTTAAACACCCCATTGACCACCATAAACAGATCATACAAACACAAAATAAATAAGGAACTATAAGCTTTAAATGATATATTACAGCAATTGGACACAGTTGATACAGGACACTTCATCCTAAAATACAGGACTATACATACATTTCTGATGCACATGGAACATTCTTAAGAAGAGACCACATGCTGAAACACAAAGCTAGCCTCAGCAAATTTAAGAAGATCAAAATCATATCAAGTGTATTCTCCCATTACAAAGTTTTGAAATTGAAGATCAACTACAAAACGAAAGCAGGAAAAAACACATATACATCGAGATTAAACAACTGGTTAACTAAAATTGACAGGATTAAAGAAGAAATAAGAGAAGAGTTTAAAAAATACTTCTAAACAAATGACAATGAAAATACAACATACCAAAATTACTGGGATGTAGCAAAAGAGCATTTAGAGAGAAATTTATATCATTACAGGCCTATCTCAAGAAAATAGAAAAATTACAAGTAAAAAAATCTAATATCACATCTTAAAGAACTAAAAAATGAACAAAAAACACCCAAAGCCAGTAGAAGGAAGAAAGTAGTAAAAATTAAACCAGAACTAAATAAAATAGAGAATAGAAAAACAATAGAAAACATGAATACAATAAAGAGCTGGTTCTTTGAAGAAAATTAATAAAATTGGCAAACCCCTTGCTAGGCTCACCAAGGGAAAAAGAGAAAACATACAAATCATCCAAATTACAAATGAAAGAAGGGAAATTACAAGTAATACCACAGAAATACAAAGGATCATACAGGAACACCGTGGAGGACTATATGTCACCAAATTTTGCATCTTAGAAGAAATTGACAAGGTTTTAGAAATTTATTGTCTACCTAGACTGAATCAAGGAAAACTGTATGACCTAAACAGACCAATCAACAGTAAGGAAATTGAAACAATCAACCAAAGCCTCTCCCAAAGCAAGGACCAGGTGGTTTCACTAATGACATTTACTAGGCATTGAAAGAGGAACTAATTACCTATCCTCTTCACACTTTTCCAAAAAATTGAAGAAGAGGCAATACTTCCCAACTCATTCTATGAGGCCAACATTACCCTAATACCAAAGCCAGGCAAGGATGTCACAAACAAAAAGAAAGAGAAAGAAAGAAAGAAAGAAAGAAATCTACAGACCAACATTTCTGACTAACACCAATGCAAAAATCCTACACAAAATATTAAGAAATAGAAAATAACAATGAATTAAAAGATTATATATCATGATCAAATGGGATTTATCCCAGGGACACAAGGATGGTTCAACATATGCAAATCGATCAATGTGATACACCACATCAACAAAATTAGATAAAAATCATGACTTTATCAATTGATGTAGAAAAAGCAGTTAACAAAAAACAACATACACTTATGATCAAAACACTTAATAAAATGGGTATAAAAGGAAAGTACCTCAACATAATAAAGGCTATATATGACAAACCTTCAGTGAATGTCCTACTGAATGAGAAAAACTGAAAACTTGTCTTCTAAAATCAGGAATAAGACAGGGATGTCCCCTGTCACCACTACTATTTAACATACTGCTTGAAGACCTATCCAGAACCATTAGGCAGGAAAAAAGAAATAAAAGGCATGCAACTTGGGAGTGAAGAATTTAAACTGTCACTTTTTGCAGATGACAAGATCCTTTATATAGAAAACCCTAAAGACTCCACCAGAAAACTATTACAAATAACAAATGTTCACAGTAAACTTGCAGGATACAAAACCAATGTACAAAAATCCAGAGCATTTTTATATACAAACAACAAAACTTCAGAAAAAGAAATGAGAAAATGATACTGTATGCAATCAAAACAAAAAAATAAAATATCTATAAATAATTTTCACAAAGAATGTGAAGTAGTTATATACAAAAAAATATATAAAATACTATTAAAAGAAATTGAAGATACAAGGAAATGGAAAAATATTTTGTGTTCACGGATTGGAAAAATCAACATAGTTAAAATGCACATATTAACTAAAGCAATATACAGACTTAATGCAATTCCTATCAAAATCCTACATACATTATTTCAAGAAATAGATTTAAAAAATTATCAAATTCATATGGATCAAAAAAAGACCTCAAACTGCCAAAGCAATCCTTAGAAAAAAATAAATAAAGAAAAAAGTCTGGAGGCATTACACTCCCTGATTTCAGCCTATACTACAAAGCATCAATATTCAAAAAAGCTTGGTATTGGCAGATAAATATACACACAGACCAATGGAACAGAATCAAAAACCCAGAAATAAACTCACAAATATATGAACAGATAATTTTTGATAAAGGAGCAGACAATATACAATGGAGAAAAGGAAGCCTCTTTAGTAAATCATGCTGGGAAAGTTGGGGAAAAAAACACATGCAAAAGAATGAATGTGGACTGTGAACTCTCACCATGTACCAAAATTAACTGAAAGTTCATTAAAGAACTCCATATAAGTTCTGAAACAAGAAATTGTATGGAAGAAAACATCAGTATTAAACTTATAGAGCTTGGGTCCGAGTGCACTTTACGAAAGTGACCCCAAAGGCAAGGAAAGTAAAAGCAAAAATAAATGAATGGAATTATATCAAACTTAAAAGCTTCTGCACAGCAAAGGAAACTACCAACAAAGTCAAAAGGAAACCAACCAAATAGGAGAAAATATATGCAAACAATGCCTCTGATAAGGGGCTACTATCTAAAATATATAAAGAACTCATACTACTCAACAATAAAAAAACAAAAAAAACAAATGATCCAATTAAAAAATGGGCAGAAGACCTAAGCAGACACTTTTTTTTCATGAAGACATACAAACATCCAACAGATACATGAAAAAATTCTCAATATCACTAGCAATTAGTGAAATACAAATTAAATCTACAATGAGGTACCACTTCATCTGTTATAATGGGTACAATGAACAAGACAAGAAATAACAAGTGCTAGAGAGTTTGTAGAGAAAAACAAAACTTCATACACTGCTGGTGGGAATGTAAATTGGCACAACCACTAGGGACGGCAGTATGGAGAGTCCTCACAAAACTAGAAACTGAATTGCCATATGACCCAGCAACCCCTTTCCTGATTATCTACAAAAAAAAACACACACACAAAAAAAAACCCAAAAAACTAACAACCTGAAAACCTTAATCCGCAAAGACATATGTGCCCCAATGTTCATCACAGCACTGTTCATGGTGGCCAAGTCATGTTATTAACCAAAGTGTCCTTTGATAGATGACTGGCTAAAGAAGCTGTGGTACATTTACAGAATGGAATATTACTCAGAAATAAGAAAAGATGAAATACAGCAATTTGTGACAACATGGATGGACCTCGAACACATCATATTAAGCAAAATAAGTCAGATTGAAAGCATCAAGAAACATGACCTCACTCATAGGTGGAATATAAAACTGAAAGTCACAAAGAAACAAAAACTTATGGACACACTCAATAGTTTGTTGGTTACCTGAGGGTAAGGAGGGAGGGACAGTGTGTGTTGGAGGTGGGAAGCTGGGAGTGGGTACCAGATATATGTTGATGGAGAGCGAGCTGATTCTGGGTGGTGAGCACATAATGCAATGTATAGATGATGTAATGTAGAGTTGTACACCTGAAAACTACGTTGCCCACCAATGTCACCCCAATAAATTAAACAGTAAAAAATAAGTAACAAAGAATTGAAAACTCATGGACACAATCAATAGTTTAGTGGTTACCTGAGGGTAAGAAAGGAGGTGGGTGGGAGAGTTGCAGGGTTGGGGGAGGGGGGGAGAATGGAGGCGGCATCAAATATATGGTGATGGAAATAGCTGATTCTTGGTGGTGAGTGCATAATGTAATGCACAGACCAGGGGTGGCGAACCTTTTGTCGATTGAGTGCCAAACTTTATGAAATAAGAGTATACTCACTCGACTCGCGTGCCAACCCGTCGAGTGAGATAGAGGTATCGATTATTTTTATGTCTATAAGAGCATAAACAATAATTTTTTAAATGGTATTCACAGCTCCACGTGCCGAAATAAGTGCTCCGCGTGCCACTTTGGGCACACGTGCCATAGGTTCGCCACCCCCGGCATAGACAATGTAATGTAGAATTATACATCTGGAAACAATATAATTGTTATCAACCAATGTTACCCCCAATAAATTTAACAATAAAAACAAATTTTTAAAAAAAGCACACTAAAATTTATTATATACCATGATCAAGTGGGATATACCCCTGGAATGGAAGGATGGTTCATCATATATAAATCAATAATTGTGCTACACCAGTGTAACAAAACAAAGGGCAAGAATTATATAATCATTATAATATATGAGAAATATCACTATTTCATGATATAAATTCTCAAGAAATTTAACATAAATGGAATGTACCTCAAGATAATAAAAGCCATGTATGTATGGCAAGACCACAGGTTTTACCACACTCAAATCTTTTAGTTTTTAGGCTAAGATCACAGAAACAAACAAACAAACAAGGGAAGCTGGGATGGCTCAGCGGGTAAAGGGCTAGCTTTGCAGCCCCAGGGACTGAGGATCGAAGCTCAGCCTTGGCCCGTGCGTACACATATACTGAACCGGGGTGTGCTTCCCACGCAGGAGGCCCCCAGTCAATTTCTCACCCCCAAGTTTGGCCCCTGGCTTGAGTGAGCATGCCTCCCATGAAGGAGGCCCCAGCCCAGTTCTCTGTGTCTCACTGTCTAAAAACAATAAGATCATAAAAAAAAGAGTGCCCACTCTCACCACTTCTATTTAACAAAGAGTTGGAAATCTGTGCCTGAGCAATTAGAAGTAAAATAAATTCTAATAAAAAAGAGTGAAGACACATTACCTCTATTTGTATATGTTAAATACTTATATGTAAAAAATCCTAAAAAATTTTCAACAAAAAACAATTAAGACTGATAAATTATCAAGAAAAGTTGCAGGGTAGAGAATCAACATACAGAAATCACTTGTGTTCTTCTTTTAATTAAATTAATTAATTAATTAGTTAATTCAAAATATTTATTTTTATTGTTTTTGACAGAGAGAGAGAGAGACAGCGAGAAGGGGGAGCGCCCAGAACAGTCTCCACAGTTGTACATCATTGGTTTTTCCACATAGTTTCGTTCCTTAGGTGGGTGCGGGACTAAACAGGGCAGGGTCCACTCAGGCTGGGACCGGGATTTGGTCCTCAGTCCCCAGAGCTGCAAAATGAGCGCTTAACCCACTGAGCCATCCTGGCTTCCCCCACTTGTGTTTTTCTAACCTAACAACAAACTATCAGAAAAATAAATTAAGAAAATGAAAAAATCAAGAAACATATGACTTCACTTATATGTGGAATATAAACTGAAAGTAACAAAGATACAAAAACTCATGGACACAGTCAATAGTTTAGTGGTTACCTGAGGGTAAAGTGGGAAGTGGTTGGGAGAGTAGGAGGGTTGAAGGAGTAGAGAGGTACAGAATAAAAAGAAAAATCACATATACAAAAGTATCAAAAAATAGAAAATTTTAGGAAATTTTACCAAAAAGGTAAATTATCTGTATGCTGAAATCAATTAAAAAAAATGATTAGAGAATATGTAAAGACACAAATAAATGGAAAACTATTTCATGTTCATGAATTGAGTGAATTAATATTGTTAAAATGCTTATATTACCCAATGCAATGTACAAATTCAATTTAATCTCTATAAAAATTCCAATGGCATTTTTCTTAAAATAGAAAAATTATTCTAAAATTTTTATGGAACCAAATAACCCAAGTAGTTACAGTAATCTTGAGCAGGAAAGACAAAGCTGGAGATTTCACACTTCTTGATGTAAAAGTATACAACAAGTCTAGTCAAACCAATATAATATTGGCATAAAACCAGATATATAGATCAATAAAACAAAGTACAAAACCCAAAAGTAAACCCACATGCAGAGTCAACAATATTTGAAAAAGGCATTAAGAATAAAAAAATAGGTACTAGATAGTTTCTTTTATAAATGGTGTTGAGAAAGCTGTATATTCACATGTAAAGGAATAAAGTTGAACTCCTAGCTTACAATTTACAAACAAATCAACTGAAAGTGTAATAAAAAGTTTTATGTAAGTAAGACCTGAAACCATAAATTTAAACAACAACAAACAAGCAAAAAACATAGGGGAATATTTTCTTCATATTGATTGATTTTGGCAATATTTTTTTGAATTTGACACCAAAAGCAAAGCAATGAAAGGAAAATAAAAAGGACTATATCAAACTAAAAATTTTTCCACAGAACAAGAAACTGTAAAATAAAAAGGCATGCTATAGAATGAAAGAAAATGTTTGCAAACCATACATATGAAGAAAGGTTAATATCCGAAATATATAAGAAACACCTACAACTCAATAGCAACAAAAGAAATAACTAAAAAAAAAAAAAAAAAAAAAAAAAAAAAAAAAAAAAAAAAAAAAAAAAAAAAAAAAAAAAAAAAAAAAAAAAAAAAAAAAAAAAAAAAAAAAAAAATGGGGAAAGGACCAAAATAGATGTTTTTCTAAGCAGATGTGTAAATAACCAATAGGTATGTTAAAAGATATATCTTATCACTAATCATCAGAGACATGCAAATCAAAACTATTATAAGCTATGAATTCACACTTGTTAGATTGGTTAATATCAAAAATACAAGATATAAAAATGTTAGTGAGGAGATGACCTGAGACAAATGTTAGCATGAGGGGTGCTCCTTGAAATCTCCCATGAAAATAACAACAAATTAAACAACTATCATTCATCAGAGAATTTTCTTAGCAACACACAAACATGTCTGAGAGATCTGAACATCAAAATACCTGAAGGTGGGCTAATTGGAGTGAACAGGGGAAAAGAGTAAAGAAAGTACAGAGACAAGGGCTGTTAAGATGTAGCTTGGAGTCACTACAATCCAGGTAGAGGGGAAGAGTGAAACTGCAGGTTGACTTTCTGTGGTCCACAAACTTGCCTGAGGAATTTGTACATAATATGAATAAACCCAGTGATTGGGGCAGAGAACTTTGGGCAAAAACTAAATACAAAAGTGTGAAAGGTCTCACTGTCCTCACTTCCAGTAAAAAGAAAAGACAGAAGAGCCTGGCTGACTCCCCAAATTCTGCAAGATCTCCGGTTTCTCCCATTCTTCCAGTATTAGCGGAGGGCCCCAGAAGAAACTATAGCAGTGAGTGTTGGGTCAAAGTGCAGAATATCTGGAGACTTGAAAACTGGAGAGACAGCTCTTGAGCAACAACCACAGTTTGCAGCAAATTCTGATGACAGGGAAGAAGCTGCAGAGGTGAGACAGATGTTGGCCGGCAGTTGCTATTACTTTGAGTCACAAACACACCTCTCACCTCTACCAGGCGACCCGCCCTCAACTTTTATACTCATCCCAGTGGGGGCACCAAGGGCAGTTGAGCCACACAAGAATAGATTTTGGCAGCAGGGATTTCAAGGCTCAGAACCTTATCTCTCACCACATCTTCCCACAAGGGGGAAGTGTGCCCTAAAATTAAGGTAACCTGGTTATAGAAAAGAAGCTTAACTTTCAAGAAATCTACCACCATGCAAGTAGCTCAAAAATAACAGAAAAAATAAGATGCTATAGTGCATAAAAGAAAAAACAAACAAACAAACAAACAAAAACAAATGCCTCACCAAAACTTATTGGAAAGCAAAATAAAGACCTCTTCATATCTACCTGGTTCAGAATCCACTACTGTAGATGCTGAGAAAAAGAAATTCAGTAATTGCCACAAAAAAAAAAAAAACACAACAAAAAAAAACAAGGTAAACGGTCAGCTAAAAAAAAAAGAATTAAAAACTTAAGTAAACTATCTTAAAGACATACAGAAGCTGAGGGAATTCTCTAGCACAAGGCTGGCATTTCAAGAAATACTGAAGGAGGCTACTCAACCTGAATCAAGAAATCAAAATAAATAGAGAAAATTAGGGACAACAAAGAAATAAAAAGGGAGAAGAAATAGCTACAGGAAATCTTCATAATCAATCATCACCCTAAATGTAAATGGACTGAACTCACCAAATAAATGAGTACACAGTAATTGATTGGATTAAAAAAAACCCCAAAACATATGCTATCTACAAGAGACATATACCTTAGCCACAATGACAAACAGACTCAAAATGAAAGGGTAGAAAATGATACTCCAAGAAAATGGCATCCAGAGAAAGCAGGAGTAGCTATACTGATTTCCGATGAAACAGACATCAGGACAAAAAATGTAATAGATAAAAATGGACATCTCACAAAAATAACAGGGACAATACACCAAGAAAACATGACACTCATTAATATATATGCCTCCTAATCTGGAAGCACCGAAATTTACAAAGCAACAACTAACAGATGTAATAGGAGAAACTGACAAAAATGTAAATATAGTAGGGGACCTAAACACCCCTTTGACAACAATAAGGAGAGTATCCAAACAGAAAATAAATAACAAAATAGCAGCCTTAAAAGATACATTACAGGGGAAAGCCGGGACGGCTCAGCGGGTTGAGCGCTCGCTTTGAGGCCATGAGGACCGAGGATCGAATCCCGGCTCCGGCCCAGGCAGGACCCACGTGCTGAACTGGGGAGTTCCCACAGTTTGGTTCTCTAACTGTCTCTGTCTCTGTCTCTCTCTCTATCTGTCAAAAAGTAAAATAGAGATAACTATGCACTGAAGAC
>PVKE010037656.1:0-15805 GCA_004027555.1 Craseonycteris thonglongyai
ACAACAGTCATCAGGACTCTGCTTATGGCCTATCAATGGAATGACCTTGGCTAAATCAAGAAGGTGAGACCTGGCACTTTTACCATTTTTTTGGCCCTGGCCAAGTGGCTATTCCGGGTTACCTCAGACATCATTTCTACCAACTGCTTAGCCCTGGCAATAACGTGAAGGTGAATTTATTGGTGTACCCTATGGCATGGGAGTGGGGCTGAAGCCTCAAACAGCCTAGATTCGAAAAGCCCTACTGCCCTGGGCCACAAAACAGGAATTATTCCCAAGAGAAAAACTTCAGGATGCTGAGTTAGGGAAAGCTCATTAGATCCAGGAGGCGGGAATTGAAAGTAAGATTCAGATTCTATTCTGTCAATTAACTGCTCAGGAAGAAAGAAACGTTAATAAGCAGGACTTCAACATTCAGGGAGAGGGTCAAATTTCAACACACCTGCCTCAATGGTGCTCTCACTGTTGTCATTGTGCTGATTCTCCAGTTATGGACAGATGTGCCCTCACACTTCATCACGAATTAGAGTCCCACAGAAACAAACACATGCTCAAACATACCGAGGTTCTTGTGCACATTTTGGACAGACACACATATAAACATTTGTGCCTTTATACATACCTAGATGTCTCCACACACACCTCCGTCAAAGGCACATAGTCCAAATCCAGGAAACAGTCAAACCCAGCTGACAGGTTTCTTGAGATCAGGGTTCAATGCACAGAAACAAGGCTTTCCATAAAAATCCTCCTATCCAGACAGTACAAGTTATGACAGAACTGGCTGCCCTGAAGTGATGTGCAAAGAGAACGACCTACAAATTCAGGCATCTCCTTCAACCTCTCATTAAGAAAGCAGGCCTTTCAGGGCACCTTTAACATTGTTTGGGCCTCGGTAAGTCTCCTCAGTGCTCAGGCTACCCTTGGTTCAAATTGAAAAAACAAACAAACAAAAAATGTGCTGATGCCTGAGCACAATGTCTGAAGAGAATGTTTTACAGCGTCATCCTCAAGTTATGAAGCCATAGGACATAGATAAATGCATAACAAGTTGTACGTGTGTGGCTGCACTGTTGCATTTCAGAATCCATGGCTTTAAGTTCTCTTCTGTTTACCATTTTAATTTGGATATAAAGGACTCAAAGGTTTTTTTTATTTCTAATGTAGTACTTGCTTTCCTGCTTCCTCGAATTTGAAGACTCTGTGCATAGTTGCTTCAATATCTCCATTTACCTCAGGATTGAATGCTTATGTTACTCTGTGACAGAAGAAGTAGCATTTAACTTTAATATCAGATAATGATCCATGGCCTTAAGTTTTCTTCTGTTTACCATTTCAATTTGGATGTAAAGAACTAAAAGGTTTTTATTTCCTACTGTATTCTTTGATGCCCTCCTCCCTCAACTTTGAGGTATCTTTGCATAGTGGTTTCAATGTCTCCATTTACCTCAGGATTGAATGCCTATGTTACTCTTTGACAGAACAAGTAGCATTTAACTTGTATATTAGATGATGATCCCAAAATCTCCAAATTATTTTAAATAAAGGGAAATACATGAAAGAGACATGTTCTTCCTCACCTAGCCTTTGAATTGTGTGTTCTAAAGTCCAAAGACTACTTACACAGTTCCTAGAAGTTCTTTATGGCATGGTTCTCCAGCTGAAAGATCCTTGACACAGCTCATTTTCATATTCTGGGAAACCTGTGAAAACCATGTACACATCATGGTTTTATTAGAACATCTCCCACAAGGTAGCAGTTGGAGTTGAAAATAACATAAACTGAGAAAAATATATAAAGAATCATGGGTCAGTTAGCTTTTCTCTTCTTACAGATCTATTTTTAGTGTTTTTATGCCAGAGAGAGAGAAGGGGAGAGAGAGGATGAGGCAGAGAAAGAGAGAGATAAAGAGGAAAAGCAAGTAAGAAAGAGCAATCACAGAGAAAAAGAGAAAAAAAGACACAAAAAAGAAGGGCCCAGAGCAGTCTCCAGAGTTGTCTGTCAGCAGTACTGGACATCATTTCATTGCACAGTTTGGCATGGGGTTGACCAGGTTTGGAACAAGGAATGGGGCCTCCTGTATGGTAGATACACACCTGAAAGCCAGTGGCCCTTTAGACCAGAAACACAGCCCAAGCCGCGGCTGAACCAAGGGCTTCTTCCCTGACAAGCTGGCAAAGAAGGGCCTGAAATGGAGTGGGAAGCCCACCCAAGTTCAGCATATGAGACATGATTGGCCGTGCTGGACTGGAGACTACATGCTGGGACCTGAAGGCTAACAACACAGATGCTCAGCTGCTGAGTTATCAATGACTTTCCAAGTTAGGTCTCGCTTTGCAGCGCCGGGGACCGAGGATCGAGTCCCGGCTCTGGTCCTTGCAGACCCATATGCTGAACTGAGGCATTCCCACAGTTCAGTTCTCTCTCTGTCTCTGTATATCTCTCTCTCTCTCTCTCTCTCTCTCTCTGTCAAAAACAATAAAAATAAATAAATAAGCATTAAAACAAAGAATTTACAAATTATGATGGAAGTGGCTGCACTGAAGTGATGAGTGAAAGGCACAACCTACCAATCTAAACATCTCCTTCAGCCTCTCATTGAGAGAGCAGGCCTTTCGGGGCACCATTTCTCTGTTTGGGTCCTGGTCAGTCTCCTCACTGCTCTGGCTACCCATGGTTCCAAGTGAAAACAAGAAAAAAACAAAACAAACAAACAAACTGTGAGGGTGCCTGAGCACAACATTTAAGCAGAATGTTTAACACGGTCAACCCGCAGTTTTGAAGCCATAGGAAAAAGATATAGCATGTTGTAAAGGTCTGGCCATATTGTAGCATCTTAGAATCAGTGGCTTGATGTTCTCTTTAGTTTACAATTTCAATTTGGGTGAAGTGCAACTAAAAGCTTTTTTCTTCTTCTCTATTCTTTGCTGCCATCCTCTGTCAACTTGGAGGACCCTGCGCTTAGTGAATGCCTATGGTTACTCCTTGAAAGAAGAAGTAGCATTTAACATTTCTATCAGGTTATGATCAAAACTTTCTAAATTATTTTCTATAAAAGTAGAAATACTGCAAGAGTCTTGTTGCTCCACACCTAGCCTTTGAATTTTGTGTACTAATATCCAAAGAATAGTTACACAGTTCTCTGGAGTTCTTTGTGGCATTTTTCTTCAGCTCACAGATGCCTGGCACAGCTCATTTCAATATGATGAGAAACCTGTGAAAACCATGTACACGTCAGGGTTTTATTAGAACATGACCAACAGGGTAGTAGTTGGATTTGAAAAGAAAATAAACTGAGAAAAATATATGCAACATCATGGGTCAGTTAGCTTTGTTTCTCTTACAGATTTATTTTATTGTATTTTTTTTTGCGTGTGCACGAGAGAGAGACAGAGAAACAGAGAATGGCAGAGAGAAAGAGAGTGATACAGAGGGAAAGAAAAAAAAGAGATCAGTGAGATAGACCATGAGAGAGACAAAGAAATTAAAACAGAAGGGCCCACAGCAGTCTCTTTAGTTGTCTGTCATGAGGACTGGACATAGTTTCATTGCAGAATTTGGCAATGAGGCCAACCAGGTTTGGAACGGGTCCTCTCGTATGGGAGATACCCAAAAGCAAGGGTTTTTTTACAACAGAGGAACATGCCAGGTGAAGAGTTAACCCAGGGCTTCCCACATGGCTAACTGGCATGGGAGCAAACTGAACTGGAATGGGAAGCACACCCCAGTCCAGCATATGAGACACAATGGGACATGCTCAGCATTTGGACTACATCCTCGGACCCGAAGGCTACAACTCAGATGCTCAGCTGTTGAGTCATCCCTTGTTATCCCAGTTAATTTCTTTAAATTGAGAAAAGTGAAAGTGTGCAGTGCCATGATTTGTAACAACACCCTTGGATGTGTAGTCAAGGCTCATGCACTTAATATACACTCTTTTTCAAAGTACATATCTATCAGAATTTTTTTTTTATTAAATCCTTTACACTCTTGAGAAAATGTTGAGTTAGGGTGCAAAGTATTGTCTTGTTTTTAAGCTGAGATCTGCATCAAGGAAAATAATGTAGGTTCCTGCTTTTGACTATTCTGTTGATTCTGTGTCTGTTTTTGTTAGTTTCTAATTTTTTGAACTTTCCCCAAGGAACTAAATAAAACTGCACAGAGAAAATAACAAGAGAGGCTGTGAGTTCAAAGGCAGAAGCCCCCCCTCAGTCATGGCTAACTAAGCTCACTGCTTTGAGCTTAAAATTTGAATGCTATTGTAGTCCTCTTGCTATCCAGGTTATCTGGGGAACAGCCTTGTTTACAATGAAGCCAGCATCAGACATAACTTACATGGTTATCAAAGAATATAGGACAGCCCATAAAAAGTAGACAATGAACGGTTGGTTCTGGGGCCAATAAAGATCAGGAAAACCTCTGGGTGTGGTAAGTAAAAGATCTCGACCCTAAACTCAAAGACATGATCGAAGCCGTCCCTTCATGCAGAGAGGGTTTGGACCTGTCTCACTACCTGAGTGAAGCTTCCTTTTCCTTAGCACTAATACTTCAATATTCTGAAAGAGTCTTAGATTTTCATGTGGGCTGTGGGGGTAGTTGGTAAAGACTGGAGCTGAAGGATGTTCAACATGGACACACAGCAAAACACTGGAGGTTAGCAAGAAGATACAATGAAAGAAAAGGAAAATTGCCTGCTAAAGAGGTGGAGAACTTGAGAATAGAGAATATTGGTAGTGAAAGCCTAAAACTTACAGGAAAACAAACAGGAAATTCAGGGAAGGAAATCACATCGAAGGCTATTAGGGGATAAAACCAAAGGATACAAGCAAGGGGTCACAATGACTTGGGAGTTTAAATGAAATTCAAGAGAAACACTGGCTAGCTAGGAAGAAGACAGTTCAAAAGACAGAGGTTTGGTGACAGTGAATTAGAGCCAAGGTACTAAGAAACTGTTGTTTCAGAGGCAAAGGTGTAGACCCAAAGTAATGGGAAGACATGGCAGTTAAGACAGGTGGAAGAAATAAAAGAAATAAAATCACATCATTACCGGATGGACAGCAGCTGTTATTAATTGAGGACTATTTCTCCATTATGGAAAAAAAAAAAGATATCAACATATGCACATGCATAAGTCATGAAGCTTTTGCTAATCCAATTTAGTTCAACTGGCTCCACACTTCCAGAGCTTCCAGGTGGTGGATTCTGCTTCCCTGTGCCAGAGAGGTAAAATTCTGCACAGAAGAAAAACTTGAGGACACTGAGCGAGGGAAAGCTCATCAGGTCCAGGAGATGGGCAGGTAAAGTGACTTCCAGTTAATATTCTGTCACTTAACTGCTCAGGAAATAAAAGGTTAATAAGCAGCACTTCAACTTTCAGGACAAGGCTAAAACTTCAACACAGCTGTCTAAACGGTGCCCTTTCTGTGGTCACTGTGCTTAATTTCCAATTCTGGACAAATGTGATCTCAACACTTCAACACGAATTAGATTCCCCCATAAGTAAACTCATGTTCAAACATACCAAGTCCCTCATGAATATTTTGATAGACACACGTATAAATATTCAAGCTTTTATACATACCTAGATGTCTCCAAGCACACCTCTGTCAAAGTCACAGAGCCCAAATCCATAAAACAATCAAACCTAGATGACAGGTTTTTAAGAAACTGGTGTGTATAGTTTTCTTTAATTACATTGTTTCAAGGTTAAGCTTCCTTGTTAGAACCCTATATAAATCTGATGCTCAATAAACTCAGGGCTGCAGAGATGTTCTGCAGACCTCCCTACATTTGGTGTGTATGAGTTGTCTTTTCATCCTCCCCCCCACCCCCATTCAGGCTGTTCGAGAAAAAGATGGCTGGCTTCGTCACTAGTGTAACTCCTTGACAGAGAATGTAGCATTTAACAATCCTATCAGGTTATGACCAAAACTTTCCAAGTTAATGTCTATAAAACTAGAAATACATCAGAGTCTTGTTCCTCCACACGCAGCCTTTGAATTCTGTGTACTAATGTCCAAAGAATAGTTACACAGTTCTCTGGAGTTCTTTGTGGCATTTATCTTCAGCTCACAGATGCCTGACACAGCTCATTACAATATGGTGAGGAACCTGTGAAAACCATGTACACATTAGGGTTTCATTAGAACATGACCAACAGGGTAGCAGTTGGATTTGAAAATAACATAAACAGGAAAATACATGCAGCATCATGGGTCAGGTAGCTTCATTTCTTTTACAGATTTATTTTATTGTTTTTTTTTGAAGAGAGAGAGAAACAGAGAAACAGAGAATGACAGAGAGAAAGAGAGAGAGATCTAGAGAAAAAAAGAAAGAAGGAGAGATCAGAAAGAGAGAGGGAGAGGCAAAGAACCAAAAAGAGAAGAGCCCAGAGCAGTTTTCATTGTTGTCTGTCATGAGTACTGGACATAGTTTCATTGCAGAGTTTGGCATTGAGGCCGACCAAGTTTGGAACAAGGCAGGGGGCCTCTTGTATGACAGATACACACCCAAATGCCAGGGGTCTTTTACAACAGAGGCACATGGCAGGCCAAGGCTGAACCCAGGGCTTTCCACATGACAAGCTGGCACGGGAGGAAACTAAAATGAAGTGGGGAGCACACCCCAGTCCAGCATATGAGACACAATGGGCTGTGCTCATCACTGGGACTACATCCTCTGACCCAAGAGCTTCAACGCAGATGCTCAGTTGCTGAGTCATTTTCGGTTTTTCAAGTTAGCTTCTTGAAAATGAGAAAAGTGAAAGTGTTCTGAGTCATGATTTGGAAAAACACCCGTTGATGTGTAGTCAAGACTCGGGCATTCAATACACTGTCTCTTTCTAAGTATGTACCTATCAGAAATCTTTTTCAGAAAATTGTTTAACCTCTTGATAAAATGTTCTATTAGTGTGGAATGCATTTTCTTCTTTTCAAGCTGAGATCTGTATCAAGGAAAATTAGGTTCCTGTTTTTGGCTATCCAGTTTTTTCTGTGTCATTTTTTTTTTAGCCTATAATTTTGTGAACTTTCCCCAAGGAACAAAATCAAACTATAGAGAAAAATGAACACGAGAAGCTGTGAGTTTAAAGATAAATGCCCTCCTCAGTCATGGTTAACTAAGCTCACTGCTTTGAGCTTAAAATTTGAATGCTACTGTAGTTCTCTTGATATCCAGGTTATCTAGAGCAGAGCCTTGTTTACAACAAAGCTAGCATTAGACATCTCTTACAGGATTATTATAGAATACAGGACATCCCATAAAATACTAGACAATGAACGGTTGGTTCTGGGGCCAATGAAGTCCAGGAAGACCTCAACCCTATCCTCAAAATCTGGTACAAGACCTGCCATCAAGCAGGCAGGGTTTGGTCCTGTCTCACTACCTGAGTGAAGCTTACTTTTCCTAAGATCTGGGGCCAATCAAGTTCAGGAAAACCTCTGGGTGTGGAAAGTTAAAGATTTCATCTCTGTCCTCATAAACCTGGTCCAAGCCCTGCCTTCAAGCATACAGGGTTTGGACCTGTCTCACTACCTGAGTGAAGCTTCCTTTTCCTGAACGCTAACACTTTAATATTCTCAAAGAGGCTCAGGTTTGCATGCGAGCTGTGGGGATTGGTGGTAAAAGGTGGTGGTAAAGCATGTCAAACACAAACACACAGCAAAATACTGGACGTTGGCAAAATGGGACAATGGGAAAAAAGGAAAATTGCCTGCTGAGGAGGTGGAGAACTTGAAGAAAGAGAATATTTGTAGTGAAAGCCTAAAACATACAGTAAGACAAACAGAAAAATCAGAAAAGAAGAGCACATCGAAAGTTATTAAGGGATAAGGCAAAGGGTAAAAGTGAGGGGCCACAATGACTTGGGAGGTTAAATGAAGTGCAAGAGAAACACTGGCTAGTTAGGAAGTAGACATTTCAAAACACAGAGGCTTGATGACAGTGAATTAGAGCCTAGGTAATTGGAAATTTTTGTTTCAGAGACAGAAGTGTAGACCCATGATAATGGGAAGACATGGAAGTTTAGAAATGTGGAGGAATAAAGTCAAATTAGAGCATATCATTACCAGATAGACAGCAGCTGTTATTAATTGAGGACTATTCCTCTTTTCCAGAAAAATAATAAAAGATATAAGGATATGCACATGCACCAGTCATGTACCTTTTGCTAATCCAATGTAGTTCAACTGGCTCCACACTTCCAGAGTTCCCAGGGTGGTGGATCCTGCTGCCCTGTGCCAGAGTGGTGAAATTTTGCACAGGAGAAAAAGTTGAGCATGCTGAGTGAGAGAAAGCTCATCAGGTCCAGGAGGCAGGCAGGTAAAGTGACTTCCAGTGACTATTCTCTCACTTAAGTGCTCAGGAAGAAAACATTAATAAGCAGGATTTCAACTTTCAGGACATGGCTGAAACTTCAACACAGCTGATTCAATGGTGCCCTCACTGTGGTTACTGTGCTGATCCCCCAGTAATCCTAACCCTAATCCTAAACCTAACCCTAGCCCTAACACTAACCCTGACACTAATGCTGATATTAACCTGAGACCTCATCATAACCCAAATCTTAACCTTAACCCTAACAATTACCCTAAACCTAAACCTAAACTTAATCTGAACCCTAATAGTAACACTAATCCTAATAGGTATATTAATGCTATCTGTATTTAAAGCCCTAAACTTAACCCTAACACTAGCCCTAACCATAACTCTAAACATAACCCCATTTCTTGAACTAACCCTAACCCTAACCCTAAACCTAACAGTTTCCTCAACCCTAACCCTAACCCTAACCCTAGCTCTCACACTAACCCTAAATCAAACCTAACAGTTACCTTATCACTAACACTAACCTTAACCCTAACAGAGACTGAAACTCTAATCCTAAACCTAGCTTCAGCCCCAACCCTAAACCTCACCCTGAATTTGACAGCATCTCCAACCCTAACAGTAATTCTAATTCTAGACTTTGTCCTAAACCTACATATAAAACTAACCCTAAAAAGAATGCTAACCCTAACTCTAGCCATAGTTCTATTTCTAGGCCTAACCATAACTGTAACCCTTACTAAAACAGTCACCCTAACCTAAACCCTAGCCCTTACCTTAACCCTAATCCTATCTCAAGCCCTAACTATAAACATAACCCTATCTATAATCCTAACCCCTCATCCTAAGGGTAACCCAAACTTAAACCTAAGTGTAGACATATCCCTAGCCTTATCCTGAACCTGAACCCTAACAGTAACCCCAAATGTAATCTTAATACTGATTATAACTCTATCCATAATCCTAACTTTATCCCTAATCCTAACCCTAAACCTAACATTAACCCTAACCTTAAACCCAGCTTTAACCTTAACAGTAACATGAACCCTAATACAAATTCTAACCCTAGCCATAACCCTAACACTAAACCTAACCCTAACCTTAAAACTAACACTAACCATAACCCTCAGGGTAACCTTAACACTAAACCTTACCCTAACCCTAAAACTAACAGTAGCTGTAACCCTCCGGGTAACCCTAACCTTAAACCGCCACAGACTTAGTCCCAGAGCTTAACCTAACTTGAACTCTAACAGTAATCCTAACCCTAATGCTAATCCTAGCTTTAGTTCTATTTCAAGGTTTATCCCTAGCCTAAAGTAAACCTTACCTCAAACCTAACCCTAACAATTTCCCAAGCCTGAAATCTAAACCTAACCCTAACAATAGTCCTAAAAGTAACCCTAACAATAACCCAAGCTTTAGCTGCAGCCCTGACCCTAACCTTAGACCCAACAGTAAACCAAATCTTAGCTCTAACCCTAAACCTAACTTGACACTTAGCCCTAGCCCTCACCTTAACCCTAACCTTTACTCTGGCCCTTACCACAAGCCTAACTCTCAAACTAAACCTTAACATAAGGGTAAACCTCATTTTAATCTTAGCCTCAGGCCGAGCCCTGATCCCAACCCTAACAATTACCCTAAACCTAACCCTAAACATTACACTAACCCTAACCCAAACCCTAACCCTCACCTTCACCCTCAACCTCCCCTTCACCCTAGTCCTAACTTTCCCCCTAAACCTAACCCTGATTCTAAACCTAACATTAACCATAAACTTAAACCTCACAGTATCCTTAAATCTAAACCTAAACCTATCTTTAGCCCCAGACCTAACACTAAGTAGAAGCCTAACAATAACCTAAACCTAGTACTAACCCTAAATTTAGCTCTACATCTAATCCAAAACCTAAGCCTAAACCTAAGAGTAATCCTACCCCAAAACTTAGGGGTAAACCTAAATCTAACACAAACTCTAGTCTTAGACTGAACCCTAACCCTAAAACTAACATTAAGAGGGACCCTAACCATAATCTGAGTCCTAGGTTTATCGCTAAACCTGACCTGAACACATACATTAGCCTTAACACTACTCCTAAAACTTACCTGAGCCCTAACCTTAGCCCTAGCCTTAAAACTGAACCTTACCCTAAACATAGTCCTAGCCCTCACCATTACCCTAAACCTAACAGGAATTTTAACCCTAACATTAACCCTAACCCTAATCCTAACCATAACCATAACAGTAACACCAACCTAATACTACTTCTAACCCTAGCCCAAACCCTAACTCTAACCTAACCCCTAACCCTAACAGTAACCCTAACCCTAACCATAACACTAAACTTACCCTAGCTGTAACTCTATCTCTATCCCAAACAGTAAACATAACCCTATCCTTAAACATATCCTGGACCTATCTCAAGCCCTAATTCTAACCCTAACCCAAACAGTCATCCTAACTATAACCTTAAGTGTAACCCTAACCCTAGCACTCACACTGACCCTAATCCTAACCCTAACCCCAACACTAACCCTAACCTTAGCTCTTGCCCTCACACTAACGTTAATGCTAACCCTAAACCTAACGCTCACTGTAACTCTAACCCTAACCCTAACCCTAGCCTTAGCTCCATCTCTAGCCCTAACCCTAACTCTAACTCACACAGTAAGCCTAATCCTAAGCCTAACACTTACCCTAGCCCTAACAGTTACCCTAACTCTAACCCTAGACCTATCTCGATCTCTATTCCTAAATATAACCCTAACCCAAACAATAACCCTAACTGTAAACCTAACCCTTTCCAAAGCTTTATCTCAAGCCCTAAGCCTAACAGTTTTCTTAACCCTCAAACTACACCTTACGGTAAACTTATCCCTATCTTTAAACCTAAAATTTGACCCAGCCCTAATCCTAACCCTAACCCTACCACTAACCCCATCTCAAGCCTTAACTCTAACTCTAACCCTAACACTAACAATAAACATAACCCTCAACCAAACCCAAAACCTAATCCTAACCTTAACAGTAACCCTAAACATAATTCTAACCCTCACACTAATTCTAGCCCTAGCACTCATCTTAACCCTAGCCCTCTCCCTCACCCTAACAGTAACTGTAACCCAAACCCTAACAGTAAACCTAAGACTAACCCTACTCATAGTTCTATATGTAGACCTAAACCTACCCCTAAACTTAACCCAACAAGTATGCCTAACCATAACTCTAATTCTGGCCCTAGCCATCTCTCAAGCCCTAAACATAACCCTAACCCTATCACTTACAGTAGGACTAACCCTAATTCTAACCCTAATTCTAACCATAGACTTTGCCCCAGCCCTAAACATAACCTTATCCCTAACAGTTATACTAACCCTAAACCTTTCCTTAGTCCTAGCTCTAGCTCTATGCCTAACATGAACCCTCTAGCCCTGACAGTAATCTTAACCCTAACCCTAAGCTAGCCTAAGCCCCAGCACTAACCCTAACTCTAAGAGTAATCCTAACCCTCACCTGAAACCTAGACAGCCTGAGCCCTAACCCTAATGCTATCAGTGACCTGAAATTTAAAACTAAACCTAACACGAATTGTAGCCCTAACCCTAAACCTTGCTCTAGCTTTCACACCAACCCTAATGCTAACCTGAACTGTAGCAGTAACCTTATTTCTAACACTAAAAATAACCCTAGCCCTAGCTCTATCTCTAGCCCTAACCCTAAACCTAACCTAAACAGTAACCCAAATTGTAAACCTAATTATTACTGTAGCCCTAACCGTAGCTCTAGCCTTAATCCTAACTCTAAACCTAACTTTAGCCCTAGCCCTCACTATAATCCTAGCCATAACTCTATTAGTAAGCCAAACCCTAACCCTAACACTAACACTTACCCTAGCCCTATCTCAAGTGTTAACCCTAACCCTAGCCCTAACAAAAATGCTAACCCTAACTCAAACAGTAGACTTAGCCAGAGCCCTAACTAAAACTATCCTTAGCTATATCTCAAGCCCTAGCCTAAACCCTAACCCAAACAGTACTCCTAACACTAAAACTAACTCTAAAATTAGCTCCAGCAGTAACCCTAACCCTAAAAGTAATTCTAATGCTAGCCTTAACTGTAGCCTTAGCACCAGCCCTAAACCTAACCCTAACACAAACTCTAACCCTAATCCTAACAGTAGCCCTAACTTCATCTCAAGCCCTAACCCTAACAGTAATCCTTACCCTAATACTTACTCTAGCCTTAGCTCCAGCCCTAACCCTAAACATACATATAACCCTAACTCTAAACCTGACCATAACCATACACCTAGCCCTAATCCTAACTGTAACCCTAAACTTAGCCCTATACCTCACCCTAACCAAAACCCAAACCCTTAGCCTAAGAGTTCCCTAATTCTAACCCTAACCTTAACCTTAACAGTAACCCTAACCCTAACACTAATTCTAAACCTAGCCCTGGCCTGAACCCTAATCCTAATTCTAAGAGTAACCCTAAACTTAACCATAACCCTAGCCTTAACCCTAACAGTAACCTTAACCTAATACTGATTTTAACCCTAGCCATAACCCTAACTCTAACCCTAAACTTAACCCTAACAGTAACCCTAATCCTAAACAAAACATTAACCTTAACACTAGCCTTAAACTTAATTGTAACCCTAAACTTAATACTAATTCTAACACTAGCTATAACCCCAACCCTAAACCTAAGGGTACTCGTAAACCTAACCATAACCCTAGACTTAACTAACTAGAACACTAAGAGTAACCCTTACCCTTACCCTTAAGAAACTAAGCTGTAGTTCTATCTCTAGTCTTAACCCTAAACTAAAATATAGCCTTAAACCAAACCCTAAACCTTACAGTAACTCTAACCCTAACAATACCCTTAACCCTAACCTTACCCCTAGGCCCAATCCTAGCCCAAAACCTAACAGTGACCCTAACCCTAACCACATCCCTAGCTCTCACCATATCCAAAACCCTAACCTATCCCTAAGGGTAACCATAAACCTAACCCTAAACCTAACTTTAACAGTAACCTTAACCCCAGACTCAGCCCCAGCCCTGAACCTAATCCTAACAGTAACCCTAACCCTAACCCTAGCCTTAGCCCTCACTCTCACCCTAATCCTAACCTTAACCCTAATTATAACTCTAACGGTAACTGTAAACCTAACCCTAACAGCATCCCTAAATCTAACCCTAAACCTATCCTTAGCCCTGCCCTTACCCTAAACATCAACTTAACAGTAAGCTAATACTAGTCCTAATTCTACCCTAAATCTAACCCTAACTTTAACCCAAACATAACAGTAACCCAAACCCTAACTCCAACCCTCAGGGTAAACCTAACAATAACCCTAACCCTAGACTTAGACCCAGCCATAACCCTAACCCTAACCCAAACTCAAACAATAACCATAACACTAACCGTAAAACTTACCTGATGCCTTAAACTAACCCTAGTCCTAAACCTAACCCTAAAGATAGCCGAAGCCCTCAGCCTAACCTTAACCATAAGCCTAACTCTAACATCAATCTTAACCCTAGCCTTAACACTAACAGTAACCCTAACCCTAATACTAATTCTAATTCTAAGCATAACCTTAACTCTAACACTAACCCTAACCCTAACCCTACCAACAACCATAACCCTTGCCCTACCTAACCCTAACTCTAACTCTAAACCTAACAGTAACCCTAACACAACACTAATCTTAACCCTAGCCCTTAGCTCTAACCCTAACCTTAATACTATCGCTAACTCTAACTCTAACAATAACCCTAACTCTAAACCTAACCCTAAGGGTTACCCTAACCCTCAACTTAAACCTAGACCTATACCCAATCCTAACCGTAAAACAAGCAGTAAACCAAACCCTATCCAAAATCCTAGTCTTAGCTCTATCTCTATTTCTAACCCTAAAACTAACATTAACTGAAGCAGTAACCCTAACTCTAAACTTACCATACCCCTAACCCTAGTCCTAACCCTAAAGCTAACCATAACCCTAAACATAGTGCACAGCCCTCACCATAACCCTAACCATAAACCTAATAATAAGCCTAACCCTAACAATAACAGTAACTCTAACCCTAACAGTAACCCTAAACCTAATAATAACCCTATTCTCAGCACCAATACGTACTGTAACCAAAACTCTAACAATAACCATAACCCAATCTCTAAACCTAGCCCTAGCCCAAACCCTAATCTATCCTTAATCCTCACCTTAGCCAGAGACCTCACTCTAACCATAGCCCTAACCCTAACTTTGCCTTAGCTCCAGCCCTAAACTTAAACCTAACATGAACAATAGCCCTAACCTGAAACCTAGCCATAGCCCTCTCACTATTACTAATGATAGGCCTAGCCATAACCCCATATTTAGCCCTAAACCTAACCCAAATGCTTATAGCAATCCTATTCCAAACAGTAACTTGAAACCTAACCTTAAACCTAAACCTAACAGTAACCCTAAATCTAACCCCAAACCTAACCCTAGCCTTAGCCCCAGCCTTAACCATAACCCTAACCCTAAGAGTACCCCTAACACTAAACCTAGCCCTAACCTTCCCTCTAATCTTCACCCTAGATGTAGCCCTCACCTTCACCCTAAACCTAACCCCAATACTAACACCCAACAGTCATAACCTAACCAAGAATCTAGCCTTAGATCCAGCCCTAAAGCTAACCCTAAGCTTAAAAGTAACCCTAACCCTAAACCTAGTCTCAGCCCCAACCCAAACTCTAACCCTAGCCTTAAAAGTAACTCTAACCATAACTCTAGTCATATCCCTAAATCTAACACTAACTTTATCCCCAATTCAAGTACTAACTGTAACCAAAACATAGCCCTCACCCTCACCCTAAACCTAACACTAACAATAACCCTCACCCTAGATCTAGCCCTCTTCTAACCATAAGCCTAGCCCTCACCCTCACCATTAAGCTAAACTGAATCCTAACCCAAACAGTAACCCTAACCCTAACCCTTACCCTAGACATATCTAAAGCTAGAACCTTAACCCTAAGAGTAATCCTGTCCCTAACCCAACCCTAAGAGCAACCCTAACACTAAACTAAAACCTAGCAATAGTCCTCAGCCTAAACCTTACCATAGACTGAGCCCTCTCACTAACCCTTACCCTAATAGTAACCCTAGTCTAACCTTAATCCAGCTGTAGCTCTATCTATAACCCTCACCCTCTCCCTAATCCTAACTTAAACAGTAACCCTAAACCTAATGCTTAAACTAGCCCTATCTAAAGCCTTAACCCTAACTTTAACCCCAACCCTAACAGTAATCTTAACCCTAACCCAAACTTTACCCTTACCTCCATCCTAACCCTAACTCTAACCCTAAAAGTAACCCAAACCCTAACCCTAACCCTAACTCAACCCCTAGTCCTAAACTGAACCCTAAACATAACTGTAGCCCTTTTTCCTTACTGTAACACAAATCCTAA
>PVKE010037657.1:0-15805 GCA_004027555.1 Craseonycteris thonglongyai
TAATATATTGGACCAGAATTATCTGTTAGGAAGCCTGGGAATCTGTATTTCTGTATGTAAGCTCTGTTGCCTAGGTAATTTGTTATAGTCATAAAATGTTGAGAACCAAAGAAGAAAAGTTATCTGCTCAACAAATTCAGTGCTGGGGCAGGCACAGGACAGCAGTTATAGACATTCTGGTTCAATAAAAGAGAAAATGCAAAGAATGGAAGTCACCTATCCCAGGAAGCTTAGAAATGCAGCTGGGCAAACTCCATGAAGTTTCAAGGTGTGGGAGTAATCCTTTGAGAGTCAGGTCTCCGCTCTTTGGAATCATAGCTCCACATGTTAGATTCTTGGTTCTTCCCTCAGAAATAAGAGTGTGAGTAAATTTCCTCCTATTTGTGTATTTCCTATATTTTATTTTGGTATTTATTTCTCATTTTATTCCAATGTGATTAGAAAATATACAGATAAATATTTCTCTATTCCTGCTTTCTTTGTCTTAATTAGTTTCTTGTGTACCATTTTAATCTTCTTTTCTTTTGCCATATTGTCTTTAGTAATTCTCTAAGTTGTTATTAAGGGGATCACCATTAACTCTTTAATTTCAAACAATCTAATTTGGATTGATGCAAGCTTTGTTTCAATAGTGTACAGAAACGTTGTTGCTTTATACCACCTTTTCTTCCCCCACACCTTTGTGCTGTTATTGTCATACACCTTACATGGTTATACGTTGTGTATCTATCAACACAGGTTTGGGATTATTGTTTGATCCAGTTGTCTTTTAAATTAGGTAGATCGAAAGACTGACAAAAATACATTTTTACTGTTTTTATATTCACCTATGTACTTCCTTTATTGGTATTCTCTATTTGTTTGTATGGATTCTAGTTACTGTCTAGTGTTTTTTATTTTTTATTTTTTTTGTTTCAGCTTGAAGGACTCTGCTTAGTTTGTCTTGTAGTACAGGTCTGCTAGTGATAAATTCTCTCAGCTTGTGTTTACTTGAGACTAATTTAATTTCTTCTTCATCTTTGAAAGATAGTTTTGCTTGGTTAACAGTCAGCACTTTGAATATTTCATCCCCACTGCCATCTGGCCACCATTATTTTCACGAGAAGTCTCTTGCATGTGACAGATCTTTTTCTCTTGCTGCTTTCAATATTCTCTCTTTGTTCTTTGACAAGTTGACTGTGAGATAGGTAAGTACAGATCCTTTGAGTTTATCCTATGTTTGAGATTTTTCCGATGCCCAGAATAGTTTTTCATCAAATTTGGAAAGTTATTTGTCTTTATCTTTTTAAATATTCTTTCTCTTCTATTAACTCTTTCTTATGGAGCTATCATTATGCTTATAATGATATGTTTTATGTTGTCTCACGAGTCTCTGAGGCTGTACTTATTTTTCTTCATTTTTTTTCTTTCTGTTCTTCAGACTGCATAATCTCAGTTGAAATATAGTCAAATTGGCTAATCCATTCTTCTGACATTTTAAATCTGTTGTTAGCACACCTAGTGAAAATTTCAGTTATAATTTCCAACTCTAGAATTTCTACTTGATTAGAATTTCTGCCTGTTTCAGATAGTCTCTACTTAGTGAGACAGAGTTCTTATACTTTCCTTTAATTTTGTTAGTACATAGATTTCTTTAATTTTTTAAACCATATTTTTAACAGCTGGGTTAAAGTCTTTGTATAGTAAAAACAACATCTGGAATTCTTCAGGGACATTTTTTATTGACTGCTCATTTTTATCTGATTCTAT
Organism: Craseonycteris thonglongyai; assembly: GCA_004027555.1. Lineage (NCBI taxonomy): Eukaryota > Metazoa > Chordata > Mammalia > Chiroptera > Craseonycteridae > Craseonycteris > Craseonycteris thonglongyai. The sequence continues at coordinate 1,750 of PVKE010037657.1, forward strand.
ATCTTACTTTCTTGTGTCTTTGTAGATCTCATTTTTTTAAATGAAAACTGAATATTTTAAATAATATGGCAAGTCTAGAAATTTGATCTCTCTCTGTCTCCTATATTCCATGAGGTGCTCTTTGTTTGTTTATTTGCTTAGTGATTGTTTCCTTATTTAGTGACCGTTTCTTTGTTTAGTTAGTTTCCTGGCCCAATTCTGTATAATCCATATTCTTTGTCATTTGTGGCCACTGATATCTCTGCTTGGTTAGCCTAGTGGTTGTTAGCTAATGAGCAAAAGCCATATGTCTCCCAAGCTTTGCAGAGGGGCTCTCAATGTGTGCAAGGCATACCTTCAGTGCTCGTTCAGGGGGCTGACAACTTTGCCTCAGTTTTTGCTTCCTGCTTGCACAGAGCCTTGTGGTCAGTCAGAGAGCAGAGATCAGGAGCTTCTCCGGTCTTTCCTGGCCATATGCACCGTCTTACATGTAGGCCTGGACTTCTAGATTTCTAGGAATATATTGGAATTTTAACACCCTCCATGAACATCTCAGTTCCCAGTGTTTTTCCTTTAGATGTTCTGGTTGGCTTGTTAGCTATAACCGGAATTACTGTGAGGCAGCTGTGATGGTAAACAATTGTTGCTGATTGTTTTCTTTGAATGCTTGCACAGAGTGAGCTCTAAGCTGCAAACCCATTCTGCCCCACCCAGGGCTGTACGGCTGCTGTTCCACAGCTATAGTGGTTGTGAGGCTAATGTCTTTCAAGGCTGCCCCAGAGCTGAGGCGACGTGGATGGAGATGGGCCAAGTGGAAACACCACCACACTTTTGTGCTTACCAAGATTTAGCTGTTTGCCTTGAATAATCATCCTTAGATTGTTAAGCTTTTGGTTAATTTCTGTTGTTCTGAAAAAATAATTTTTGGCTACTTCTTGCAAGTGTTTCCATTGCTTAGAGAGGAATACAGTTCTAGAAGTCCTTATCCCACAATTCCAGAAGTGTTTCTCTTTCTGCCTTACTCAATTTTTCTTATCATTTAGGATGCAGGTTAGATGTCAATTCTATGAGGAGATCTCTGTGCTCTTAAGATTTGTGACTCTCCTATATCTCCCAGAATGCTGTGTGCTTTCCCCACACGTTTCTCAATGGCCTGTCCCTTATCTATCTCTTCATAAACTTCTAAATGCAATGATTGCCTGCTTGTTCTTTTATCCCCACTGCTCTAAAAAGTTTTTGGCATGTAAGACCTCACTAACTATTGTTGAAGAAATGACTCCATCTGACCTTTTAAAAAAATAAATATATTAATTATATTTGCTGAAATAACCGATTAAATATCTGACAAATGTAATTGTGCTATTTTCTTTCAAAGTTTTTTTGGTCTTTAAGGTGATTTGTTTTGGACATATTTTATATTTTTACAGACCGAAAATGTATTTGACAGGGATATTTGCCTATCTTATACTTTATAGAAAATTCACCCGACCCTAAGGATTTTCCATTTTTTCTTTCTTCTATCCTGGCCCCTATACCTATCTGTCATAAGAATGATCAAGTTCAGACATAAAATAAGGATGTCGTAATAGTCCATGTGACAGAGAAAAGGAATAATCATACTTTTTCTCTTGGTGAGAAAGGGGTGGTGTTTATAGGTTGATTACATGAATATGAGTTTTATGCTTTTTTTTTTTTATTCCAGCACCAGCAGTGGGGTTCCTTCAGCAGAAATCTTTGATTGAGGAGCTAAAGGCAATGAGAAATAAGTGTGGTTGCTAATTAGACACTTTAAACGAGCAGAGTGGGAAAACACACTGTATAGAGCAGCAGGGATGGCCTGCACCCTTTCGATATCTGACAATCCAAAGTTTAAGACTGCAGAGGCAGTAGACATACTGTTAACTCTCTCTGGACAGTTTTGATTTGAGGCTCTTATTGAACCAATGAAAATATTGGCTATACCAAGTCCAACGTGAATCACCGAAGCAATACCCTATTCTTTAACGTGCTTTCCAAAAAATATTGACAAAATATCTTGGAGTCTGGTATGTCGTGTATATTCTCCTACGTTATACATAACAAATTCATAAAAAGAATGGTATTGACATTTTACTTAGTTGTTTTCTGTTCCTTCCATGTTTTTCTTTGTCACTGAAATAATAGCCAACTAGTAACAGCCTTAGAGTACAATAACATATTCTGATTCTGCACTTAGAATGTGGCGTGTGGCTGGCCTGGTGGTCTGTGTTCTGTATTATTTTGCCACGACCTCAGCAAACCTGTCTTTGTGCCTGAGACACCTAAACTTCTCTGGATTGTAACATTGTCTCACCACAAGAACATTAGTACTCAAGTCAAACACGAAGAGGTAAAAGAACCTGTATATTCTCTTCTGCAAGTCATCCATCCAGAAAATAACCTGTACAACTTGAAGAACACCAGCACATGCAGTAAACCTCAACTCAACATTGTAAATATAGGGTGTCAAACAGTTCATATATTTCAAAAGTCATTTATTCAGATTTTATTTATAAATCTGCCTGATGAATCCTCTGAAGCCTTTTCTCTTTTGTTTGTTGTTGTGTTTTTGATATATTGTTACATTGGCAGAATTTTAAAGAATATAGATCAATTTCTTTTTATTTGACACACAAATGAAAAATTATAATAATTAGAACTTCGCTTTCTCTTCTAGTGTGCCTTTGATTTATAGAATTCTACTTTCAGGCCTATTCATACAATCACATTAGGAAACATTTTCTAAATCATACTCTATTTTTCTTCTTAATATTGACTGACGAGTTTGCTCTAAGTAATTTATTTGCTCCTTCAGGGACACTTTTATTCTTGGTCTAGTAACATCATTGTTCAGACTTGCCCTAGATTTCATACTGGTTCCAGACATAGTTCCTGAAAAGATGAAAAAATGTAAATTTTGTTGCAAAGTTTCCTATAACATGGATATGAAGGACAACAAATTATCATTCCAAATACATTTTAGTTCAATTTTTAATCTAGTGGAACAATGTTTCATTGTGTTCCAACAATGGCTTGGCATGCATGTTCCCTGGACAAGAGCAACAGCAAAATACATGGAGGAAAATTCTACTGCTCTCCTGTCCACAGGGACAAATGAGGGCTTTGTCTCCACTTGTTGGAACTCAGTTGTCAAGTTCGGAGCATGCGCAGTAACTAACGCTTTGCAAAAGAAGGTAAGCCTTCACCAGAACAAGGCAATCTTTAAGAGAACGCCATGCACCATACCAGCTCCTGGTCTCATAACACCTGCCCGGTGTGAATGTGCTTGTCCAGCATCATCTGCACTACGATTCCAGTAGTGTTGGCTCCTGAGCAACTGCTCCATGAAGTAGGAAGTGGCGTTGGTGAATGGTGATCTGGAAACCACAAAATAGTGACCCAGGCAGTGAACTGATAGCCACTGATGAGACTTCCAAACACCTGCTCTATGAAATCAGGAAATGGAAACATGAAGGCTAATTAAACTCTTCCTGACATCTCTGGTTGAGAGAGTGACACCCATCAAAAAGTTACCTACTTCTTATTAAAAGGTAATCCAGGAACTGAAGACATTTCCCTTCTTTTCTGTTCTGTAAGATACAGGAGCTAAAAAATACTTTCCGAGCAGTGATACATCATTTATAAAGGTAGCTCTTAAACTTGAGGTCATGGCAAAACATACCTAACCCAAAGTCATCATTCTAGCACAACCTTTTCCCATGTGCTGTGTGGTGGCCTAAAATAGAAAACTTTCCAGAAGGACAATTCATCACTCAGAATTTAGTTCACTTTCTGTAACATGGACTCCAATTTTCCCAGCAAGTTAACTATTCGATTGATATCAACTAGGCCAAATGTATTCCCTTCATTAAATTGTTTAAGAATTAAAGTGAGGTTTCAGTGGCCTATTTATTATTATTTTTAAAGTTGCAAGCATTAATATTGTATTGTACCATTTTTACTTTTAGTCATAGATTTATTTTTATAAAGGCTTATAAATTACTTAATTTTTATAACCATCAATAACCATCACTTGATGTGATTAAAGCTTCTGAATCTTATTTGTAAGTCATGACCATCATAATTTTTTAACAATTGATCATTTCTTTTGAAAACATTGGAATTTAGACTGTGAGGATTTCTTAAGAGTTTATATGGTTCTCTCAGCAAGTTAATTCCAGGGCAGGACACAAACTCTGGAGGAGAAAAAGAATTCAGTCAGTGCATGAATAGACAGAGAGAAGATGAAAGACTGATCGAACCTTCAGATAGTCTAAGACATACAACAACTTTAGACAAAAATGCTTCATCTAAACATTTCAGAATCTTAGCCAGGAGAGAACGTTTCAAGGAGGAAATAAACACGAAATTAAATAGAGTAAGAATTCTTATGAATTAGAGGGGCCATAAGAACTCGGATAGGTGGGACTTGTGGGAGAAACTCGTTTCCTGTCCTACACTTAGATTTCTTTATTCATTTAGCCCACCCCCATGTCCTTCTCTTTTTCTCCACCAGCTTCTTCTCCCCTTTTTCTTCTCTCCCTGTCCGCTCTTCTCTCTCTCCCACCTGCCCTTCCTCTCACTGCCTCCCTCATTCCACAGCTTGGCCATGGCTTTGTTGAGGGGAAAGTGGAGTGCCAAATATGTAATAAGTATATTTTGACTACTTGATGGAACGAAATAAAAAATGGACATAAAGTTAGAAGAGTGGTATTTAGTTTCAGACAAACTGTGTGACTTTGGAAAAGTCCCTTAACCCCTCTGATCTTCCATTTCCACTGATGCTGACTCTGTTGTGCAGAATGTTACAAAGTGCAAAGAAAATCATACATGTTGCAGTGTTTCATAAACCCCCAGTGAGTCTTCCCCAGGCACAGCTATGACTATATCTATTTTGTATTTGAGGTTTGCCTTGTATTATAATTGTTTCTATAGTTATCATGTTGCTCCTATCAGAATGTTGAGTTTCTTGGGGGTAATCACTGCTTCTTATTCGTCACAGAAAAGCTCAATGGTATGTGCAGAGTACAGCAACGATGCTTTAGAATTGAAATAGCGATGTTAAATAATAATAAAACAGATTCAGGTCATGCAGGTCCTTGTATACTCAAATTTAAGTTCAGACAGGAAGCCAAAGCATTCCAAGGGCAGCGCCAGGAGCCCCAGCTAATCGGGTGGCTCATATTCCCAGTGTCACCTCCCTTAGGAATCCTGTCTCTATAGTCAGCCAATTTCAGCATTCCCTTCTCTTGGGCTGCCCCACTTTGTCTTCAAAGGCTGACATTTCTGGCTTATCCACATCTGGGTTCTCTTCTAGCAAATGACGCCTTGTTAAAATTACACAATACTGTGTATGCAGTAGTATTGATTTGTTTCATTTTAAGCTCCATATGTTGTACTCTGCTCATGCTGTTTGAAAGAAGAAATACACCATTGTTTCTGACATATCTGACTTTTTGGAAAAGCATCTATCTTTATCTTTATTTTGTTCTGTGAAACCAAATAAAGTAGACTCTCCATTACCTGGGACTCAAGCAACCAGCACTCTCAAGCAACTTGCAGAAAAAGAAAAAATAATCACAGCAATAATGCTGCATTTATTCAGCGTGGGTGCTGTTTAATTGAGAGCTGACTGCATATACTTTGTATTTCTTGTTACTAATTTATTGAATTCTTGTTTGGAAGCATTATCATTTTCAACATTGGAATTTCCATGAATAGTTCCAAAGACAAAGAAAACAGAGTAAAGAAAATCTGCTGCTGCTTTTAACCCAAGTTCCCATAACAAAATGTATGCACTCATACACTACTGAGGCTAAAACATCCTGGTTTTCAATACTCATAAAATTCCGAACTCACAGGGTGCTACCACTGGTGTGCCCATAACAAAATGTATGCACTCATACACTACTGAGGCTAAAGCATCCTGGTTTTCAATACTCATAAAATTCCGAACTCACAGGGTGCTACCACTGGTGTGCACTGAGCAGTCAAGGGGTTAAGCAAGCTTTCTATTTTATGGGTCTTTAAATCCTAAGTGATGCTCTGTGTTGCACATTATGAGGGCAGCCATAAAAGGATATATATATATATATATATATATATATATATATATTTTTTTTTTTTAATAAATCCTTCATATCACCTGAGAAGGATTTTGAAAGCTTGGTAACATCCCAGGGGCAAGAAAAGCATAAAAGCATTCACCAAGAGGGCATAGTGGATGCATTAAGATTAGTCACCACTTTGGAAAATATACACGCATGCACACACTCACACTCACACACACATACACATGCATACACACACGCGCACATGGGGGCCCACTCAAAGGAAACAATTTCAGAAAGCTTTCAGTTTTGCTTTTATTTTTTTTAAAAACAGTGGGCTCTAGAACACTTCAAAGAATTCTTTAAAATATCAAGGTTTCTCTATAATATGGGAACATTATCAAACATGAAAATACCTATTGAAGTTGTATTTCTAAAAATATAGTTAGTCATTGTTTCTTGGTTCATATTACTTTTTATGGATATGGAACGTCCTTATGGTTTAGTTTTAAAAGAAAGTCTTAAATTTCAAACCTTGATACATTTCTGAAGATCTTATATTCTGAAGCTTTATGAGCATCAGTTATGTGCTTGCTTCGGCAGCACATATACTAAAATTGGTTTTATAGCTTATCCTTTGTAATTCATATTAATACATCATGGTTGAAGTAATAATCTATGTAAAATACATTTATTTTCTGCATTGGAAGGCATTCACCTTATGGACTGAAAGATTATAATAGGATACAAGTGTAGGGAGATGAAATTCATACATATATTTGTGCATAATTCAAAGTGTCTCCTTTTCTTGCAAAAGGGAATCAACAACCTACTGTGCAGAATTCTTACAGTATAAGAAAAATAGCAAAAGCCTTCATCTTTTAAATATAAGGAAGTAAACATGTGACAAATACACACCAGCTTTTCTTCATAATTAGAACAGCTTTAAATTAGACCTACAGCTAATGAAAAAAAAAAATCTTGGTGTTTAGTTACTTGGTATTAAATGTAACTAAAGCAAATCATTTTGATGAAGTGACTTGAATTATTTTCCATCATTGTGCAAGAACAATATTATTTCAAACTGAAGCACGTGAAAATTGAGTACAAAAATAATGGGGCTATAAAATACAGATCACAAGTGCATAGCTTTTAGGATTGTTATGAGGAATAAAAAATAGTTTAAATTACTTAGGACAAAACAACCACTTAATAAACTTGGTTATCTTTACTATTAGTTACATTTGATTTATTTGATAAAATAAGGGTAATATCTATGTTTCATTGGTTTTAGTAAGAGTAGTGATATAAGTGATAGGCTTTTCCTGTATTTATTAAAATCATTTTTTTTCACCTTTAATCTGTTGATGTGGTAAGTTACATTGATCAATAGACTTGCGAAGACTAAGTCAATCCCTCATTCCTAGTATAAATTCAGTTTGGGTATCTGAATTAGCTTTTCCATATTGGTAGCTTTAGTTTGCATGTATTTTGTTTAGAATCCTTGTAACTGTGTTTATGATTGAATTTAGCCATGGACTTTTCTTTTTCATGTCTGTTAATGCCGTCCTGTGGTCAATGAACCAACATGGAGGTGAAGAGGATTGGGGAAGGAGACTATTGGGTCATTATCAAAACCCTAGCTATGCCATGTCCAAATGATTAGCAAAAGGCATTGGAGATTTTGAATATTATTTTTATTACAACAGTTATAATGCTATCCAGAAAATTGCCATCTCTATCTTCTTTTATTTTCCAACTTTCTATCCACTTCCAATATTCATCTATACCCTAGGATAACATAACATCAGGGTATTGTAGAAAAATGTCTAGCAAGATCTTTAGGGCTCCTTTCCTCATGTATACACTTTTGGGAAATCTTTATCATCCCAGATAATAGCACACTCTTTCCTCTTATAATGCCAATACTATTGTATTTATTGCCCTTAACACTAATAATGCGTTTGCTCTAGCTCTATTAGATTACTATTTATTTTTAATATAAGTACCACACACTAACCGATTGCATCACTGGAGCTTCAATATTTATTTTTAAAATGTGTATCTACATAGTTTTAAATTTTTATTCCTTGTTTTGTTTTAGATTTATTTTATTGTTTTTGACAGAGAGAGAGAGAGAGACAGAGAGAGAGAGACAGAGAGAGAGACAGAGAGAAGGGGAAGGACTAGCACAGTCTCCATAGTTGTAAGTCATCAATTTTCAACATGGTTTCATTCCACACAGGTGGGCAGGGCGGGAACTGGCCAGGGGCCTCTTGCATGAGAGGCACGCCCCCTTGAGCCAGGGGCCAAAGTGGGGGCAAGAACAGAACTGGGGGCCTCCTGCATGGGAAGCACACTCCAGTTCAGCATATGGGTCCGCACGGGCCGGGGCTGGGATTTGATCCTTGGTCCCTGGGGCTGCAAAGCAAGTGCTTAACCTGCTGAGCCATTGCAGCTCACCCTTATTTTTTGTTTTGAGAGAAGAGGGGGAGAGAGGGAGAGAGAAGCGGGGAGGGCCCAGAGCAGTCTCCACAGCTGTCCATCATTAGTGACATGGTTTCATTCCACACAGGTGGGTGTAGGGTGCATGGGACAAGAACAGACTGGGAGCCTCCCACAAGGGGAGGCAAGAACCATTGCCATAGAGCCATCCTGATGGTTACCAGTTATGCCGCAGTCCAGCATATGAGGTTTCACAGGCTGGGGCCCAGAATCAAACCCCAGACCTTGTGATTTTGAGGCAAGCTCTCAACTGCTGAGCTATCCCAGCATCCCCGTAGTCTCTCTGTACAATGAAATGATAAGGTTCCATAGTCAGGGACCATGTCTTTATAGTTGGATATCCTTTATTATCTTTACAATATGCTGGATAGCGTTTAGGAAAATTTTACCCATTGATCGGTGGTCAGTCTCTGCCAAACCTTGGCTCATACTGCGAGCGTTCACATCAACGCTTACCTTATGTTGCATGGTTCTTATGTTTGGCTTGCTAACTTGATCTCTCAGACTATAGGCGCTTTCTGCTTTCCCCCAACCCCAATTCCTACTGTATCTTCAACTCCATCCCTTTCAAAACAACAAGGTCTTTTGGGCAGCAGGTACCAGAGTCACAAATATCCAGGACATTTACCCGAAAAGAGGGCTAAATATCTTTGATTCCAAATGTCCAGCTTTTATGATTCCTGACTTTGTTTCTTAGAATCATACAGTAGGTGAACCAGTGCGTTCCTTTTAATAGAAAATCAGTAAAAGAAAAGAGGAAGGGCCTTTATAAAACCAGGTACCAACCTGGTATGCTGATAACATGTTTGCCTTTTGTACCCCTGCAGCCTTCTGGTGCTGCTTCACTCCTAAAGTGTGTTTTACACTTTGCCAAACCCAAGGATCAATCCTGTCCCTAGGTGTTAGCATGCTAGTAAATGGAGCTCTAATCAGTATTCCGGTGGCATAGCTTCAAGGACACCCTTGTTTCCCTGTCCCTTTTATGTGTTGCTTTGCATCCTAATTTTAGTAACTTAAAGTATTTTCTTTCTTTCTCGTGCCTGTGTCCCTGACTTAGCACATAGATGGCCTAGCATGCCTCATTTTTCAAAGTTTGGGTTTTGTCCATGTGGGGTCCTATGGTTGATTCTCCCTGAGGCTGCCTATCTTCCTTGCATTCCTCTTGTGCTGGGAGTTTGGAACTCCCCTGATAGCTCTCTCTTCACCTGAACACTCATCTGCTGTCTGGGTTTACTTGTTTTTGTGATTCCCAGAGAGCTTTCATGGTCTGTTCCTGATCGAAGAACACGTATCACCAAGCTGGTTACTAAAACTTTTAGAATAGTTAAGGAGAGGAAACAAAGATGCAGTACTTACTGGCAGGAAAATGGACACACAGATCAATGGGACAGAACTGAGATCCCAGAAATAAACCCACATATATAGAGTCAGATAATTTTTTGACAAAGGAGCCAAAAATGTGCAATGAAGAAAAGAAAGCCTCTTCAATAAATGGTGCTGGGAAAATTGGAATGCCACATGCAAAAGAATAAAACTAGATTGTTCTCTGTCACCATATACCAAAATTAACTCAAAATGGATCAAAGACCTAAATATAAAACATAAAACAATAAATTGCATAGAAGAAAGCATAGGTACTAAACTAATAGACCTTGGGTTCAGAGATGATTTTGTGGTTTTGACATCAAAAGTAAGGGAAGTAAAAGCAAAAATAAAAGCAAAAATAAATAAATGGGACCATATCAAACTAAAAAGTTTCTGCACAGCAAAAGAAACCATCAACAAAACAAAGAGGCAACCGGTAGAATGGGAGAGATATTTGCAAACAAACACCTCGGACAAGGGGCTAATTTTTTAAATATATAAATAACTCATGTAACTCAACAACAATAAAACAAGCAATCCAATTACAAAATGGGCAAAGGACTTGAACAAATAGTTTTTCCAAGGAGATATACAAATGGCCAACAGATATGTGAAAAAATGCTCACTATCATTAGCTATTAGGGAAATGCAAATTAAAACCACAATGAGATTCCACCTCATACCTTCTAGAATGACTATAATCAACAAAATAAGAAACAAGTGCTAGAGAGGCTATGGAGAAAAAAGAACCCTCATATACCGTTGGTGGGAATATAAATTAGTATAGACATTACAAAAAGCAGTATGGCGATTCCTCAGAAAATTAGGAATGGAATTACCATACGACCCAACATCCCTCTTCTGGGTATCTACCCCCAAAATCTGAAAACATTTATCTATAAAGATATATGTACTCCTATGTTCATTGCAGTATTGTTCACAGTGGCCAAGGCATGGAAACAACCCCAGCGTCCTTTGATTGATGACTGGATAAAGAAGCTATGGTCCATACACATAAGAAAAGATGTAATATGGCCATTTGTGACAACATGGATAGATCTTGAGATTATCATGCTAGGTGAAATAAGTCAGACAGAAAATAGTTGAACCATATGACTTCACTCTTAGGTGAGATATAAAACTGAAAGCAACAAACAAACCAGACAAATACACGCACACAAACTCACAGACATAGACAACAGTTTAGTGCTTACCAGAAGGTAAGTGGGGAGGGGACTGGTGGAATAGGGAGGGGGCATCAAATATGTGGTGATGAAAGGAGAACTGGCTCTGGGTGGTGAGCACACAATGCAACACATAGATGATGTCATGCGGATAAGCTGAGCAGATGTGTTGCCAGGACAGTACTGTTGTTTTCTGTCTTGTTTCAAATGGAATGTCTGGTCAACCTAATTATACAATTAGACACTCTAAACCTATGTACTTTGAGTAACCAGTCACCTCAGTAAGTTTAAGAAAAATAAAAAAAGATACAGTAGTTACAATAATTGAAGATAGATAACTCTTTTTTTACAGATTTATTTTTATTGTTTTTGACAGAGAGAGAGACAGAGAGAAGGGGGAGGGCCCAGAGCAGTCTCCATAGTTGACAGCATTAGTTTTCCATATAGTTTCACTCCACAGGTGGGCACGGGGCTGCGCAGGGCAGGAACTGGGCCAGGAGCCTCCCTCATAGGCCCCAGCAAGAACTGAACTGGGGGCACAGCCCAGCTCAGCATATGGGTCCGCCTGGGCTGGAACCAAGATTCGATCCTCGAGCTCCAGGGCTGTAAAGTGAGCGCATAACCTGCTGAGCCACCCCAGTTCTCTGAAGACAGATAACTCGTATCTCTGATTCTAAACCTTGAGGTCAGGGAGTGAATATCTATAAGCTCTGGGCAATAGATATGACTGTATCAGGTAACGGGTGATATGACTCTATTATAGGTATGGCTAAAATTAGAAACATCAATCTTGATTTATTTACTTATTTCTATATTTAATTTATATTTCTTAGACTCATAATAGTGTCATTAAACAGAAATATCTTATAAGCCCCAACATTTTATAAGCTGAAGATATTCGTACTCTCACTCATTTTATTTTCCCAGGTTGTAGGATACAATAACCTGTACAGTGTGAGAAAATTTATAATAATGACACTAAAAGTGGTGTTCCTGTAGTGTCCTGCTTGGATAGCAAGTCATCAAAATCATATTTTAACCCTCAGATCTCTTAAGAAAGCCATCTGACCCAGTCTTCACCTCTTTGCAGACTGGAGGGATGGCTGGAAAGACCATCTCTGAATTCTTGCTTTTTAACGGGATGGGGTCACCATAGGGGAACAAACACTGATAGAAATATACTCTCTACAGATAGCATTTGGCAGGAGTGTAGCGTCAATCAATAGGAAGCCTCTAGTTTAATACTTACTATTACACACAAAAACACAATACCAAACTTTAGCAGCAACGCAACATATTAAAATCAATATTAAGCATGAGTATGGATCCGTCCCAAAAGTGTCAGATTGAAAAACCCGTGGAGATCAATATTAGGGACCAAAAATTTCATATATTTACTTGGTGAGATTGTTGTTAAATGAAGAAATTTATATTATTGACCCTGACAGTGTGCAAGATTCTCTCATTAAAGAAAGTCCCGCTTAATAAGTACATATTACAGGGTTGGGCTTGTGCCAAACTCTCTTCCCCTGTTTTTGGCGTTTACTCATGTAGGAGATTCTGATACACTGGTGACTATGACTTGTGTTACTTCCAGCCTGGATATAGGGACTGTAAAAGGTGTGAGGTGGCAGTGGTGACAGCCTTGAGAGAGAGAGGAGGGAGGGAGGCGGGCTTGGGTATATATATTTATTGTTGACACTGCTAGTGTGTGAATGAGGGACACGAAAGTTGACAAATAGAACTTTATCCTATGGGGTTTATTAATTTAGTTCTCCCTGAATACTAGAATTGATCCTTTTCCTCTAAGTAGCTTTTAGAACTGTCATCTGGTCTCCTAACCTCCTATCCCCAAGTATCCTTGTGTATCTGAACACATACATTCGGTTCCCAAGTGAGTTCAGTTGACGTCCATTTATTTCGGGTGAGTGTCCATCAGGGAACAATGTTGCATTGAGACGTGCTTGCAAATTTCAGTGCTATTTTGTATGTTGCTACACAGCGTTTCTTAACACCTCCGTGCACAATGCCGATCAGCTGCACGAAGTAGGCATTCCATCCGCTCAGCTGCCTCTTCTTCCTTGTGTGGCTGCCTTGGCAGAATGTTATCGGCAAGAGTTAAGGGCATGCCGATAACTGCTTTATGTGATTACCCATCTTTTTCAAGGTTTCAGAGAAGCATCTATGTCACGTAATGGCCACAAGACCAAGACAGATCACTCAACCTCATTGACTCTGTTTCCTAATTCGTAAGATGTATGTATCTGAACTGTATGCTGCAAAAATCAAATAAAGCCATAGGTGTGAAAGTGCTTTTGAAAACTGCCCAGTGCTATACAAATAGGATTTGTTGTTTCATACGGGACCTGCAGACATGCGAACACATGAGGATAGCTGCGATGTTGGTGGCAGAAGCAACAATGAGAAATCTGCAAGATTCGGGTCCTATGTAACAAAGCAACAGGGCAGACAGTTCACCAGGAGAAGTTTTACTTGTGTGAGATCTGCCTTGTTCTCTTACTGTATTTTTTATATTATTATTGTTAAATTTATTGGGGTGACATTGATTGGCAACCACCAGATAGTTTCCAGATGTACAAGTCCACATCACATCACCCATGCATCGCATTATGTGCTCACCACCCAGAATCAGCTCTCCCTCCACCACCATATATCCAGTGTCCACTCCCACCCCCCACCCCCACTGTCCCCTCCCCCTTGACTCAGGTAACCACCAAACTACTGAGTGTGTCCATAAGTCTGGTTCCCACTCCCACTTCCCCCTCCTATTTTCCCTCCCCCCTCCTCCCCTTCCCTCAGGCAATCACCAAGCTATTGAGTGTGTCCATAGGTCTCTGTGTCTTTGTTCCTTTCCGTTTTATATTCCACCTATAAGTGAGGTCATGTTTCTGGATTCTTTCAGTCTGACTTATTTCGCTTAATAAGATGGTCTCT
>PVKE010037658.1:0-15804 GCA_004027555.1 Craseonycteris thonglongyai
ATTGCTTATAAAGAAAGGTTCTTCTATCATATTTATGATACATTTTACAGTGATTTATATTCATTATATTTATTGTGTTAAGATTTTTTATAAATGTCGATTTGCTCAGAATATTAGCTAATAGTGATTGGAAAGTTCTGAAAATCTTAACTCACAGGTTAGAATACACCACTTTCCATATATTTTATATCTATTCAAATAAATGGACAGTTGATGTTATCTGATTAATTTTATTCTCTGCTTGCTCTCTGATTCCTGACCCTTTGTACATATCCTGAACTCTTATTTTTCTTAGCAAATCCAGTCCACCTGTAGTTGCTTGATTTTTTTTCCTTAAGAATTCATTTTAATTGTTGGCATTTTTATAAAGTGAAAGTGACTACGATTTTTAATTTTTAGAGATTTTGTAAGCTGATGGAAGATAAAAAAGGTACATGTTTCTGGCTTTCTCATTTTGCCGTTCTGTATGCATATGTAGGAAATTAGATTGAGTAGATATTTGAAAGTGAAAATAACCAATTAGTGTTAGAAAGGTTACTTTGCAATATTCTTTCAAGACAATTCTTAGGGAGGTGAGAAAACAGTCTATTGATCACAATTTGAGTGGCTTGCTAAAAGGCAGAAAAAGTTTGAGAGGGCGTTGCTATTAGGTTCAGATTTACCAAACACATGCTAGCTAGGTCTTGATTATATTTCATAGTGGTTTTCCTTATTGTATATGTGCTAAAATGTATCTTATTTCCAAAATTTGTTTTTGGCAATTTTCTCATTATGTATTTAAAGGAACTGTGGCCGCAGCAGCTGGACTTCAACCCGGACAGTGTATTATCAAAGTAAACGGGATCAATGTCAGCAAAGAGACACATGCCAGTGTGATTGCACATGTCACAGCCTGCCGCAAATACAGGCGACCAATGAGGGTGAGCTGCCTTTCAGCTTAACAAATTGCAAACTTGCACGGAAACCCCAGGGGACAAGAGAGGCTCCTGCCAGAGATGTTTGTTTTCCACCTTCAGGTTCACATGGAAGCACAGCTTTGTAAATCTCATCATGATTTGTTTTATCCACATAATTAGTGGTGATCGATTATGCTTCATGGGTTACATTTTATTGTAGCAGTATTATCATCTGTTTAAAAAGTACTCTGGGGTATTTTCATTTTCATTGTGAATGAGTTTTTAAATAACCAACTGTTTATTCAATTGAAATTCAAAATTTTGAACTCTTTATTGACTCTGTTGATTGCTAATATATAATGTCATCCTGTGTCTGTCTGGATTATAAATGCTTATGATGTTTATTATTTGAATTTTAAATAACAGTTTTACAGGGTCTGTGACTGATTTTTGATATATCTACTTAGGTAATTGAATTTAGCTTTGAAAGGAAAATACCAAAATGTACTTGTCAGTATTTAAAAATTTAAACACTCTGATCCGAATTTCAAGTGCTGTAGAAAAATAAAATTGCAATACTAATTTATGAGCATAGCTTATTATCTCATGAGGTACAAGTGAGTATTGTACTATAAAGGAAAATTCAGTCAACTAAATGCAAAAGGACGTTAAATGCAAAACATTTTAAAGGAGAGGCTTTATATTTTTTCTGTCATGCACAATGAAGTACTCTTTTTTGGATTTGAGAATCTGACTTGGTGTCCAAAGCAGAAAGATGAATGGCTATTTTTTCGTAAGTCAGGACTGACCACCCTGCATAATACTGAGTCTGTAAGAAATAGCTTATCAATTTTGCTTACTCATAAGTTCAAACTCAAATAGTAAATTGGAACTCATACATAGATGCATAGGTTATTCTTGCTGATAGTAAGTAGTTTAATAAATATGTATTGAACTATATTATTGAATGAAGTTTTAAAAAGGTCATGGATGAAATAGTCAAATCTTTCCCCTCCCATCAGAATTTAATAAGGAACTAAATAGGTTTGAGGTTTATTTCTATTTATTTCTCTGGTCTGCCTTTTTGGAGAGATGTTCATCAGTAAAATCATTAAGAAAACAAACAATAAGTGGATAGAAAAATGCACTAAGTGATTAACATGCTCTATTAGGTGTCCATTGCCACAGAACAGACTGTCCCACAACTGAGTGGCTTACAACAACAGTCATTGATTATTTCTGTGGATTTTGTTGAGTTGCTCAGAGGTTGATTCCCATGAGGGCTGGGACTGACTGGGTAGGGCATTTCCCCTGCTGGTGGCACTTCCACGTGGCCTCCCTTCCTAGTCTTCAGCAGGAGTTTGCCTTTCTCCATGGTATTGGGATTTCAAGAGGGGACATTACAAATGATCAACTCTCTATTGACATGGTGCTTGTTACTGTCCCTGTGGAAAATTCAGATCACATGACCAAACCCAGGGTCAGTGTGGGAAGGAACCATGATGTGGTTCACTGGAGTCCAAATGGGTTACCAGGATGTACTTAATGATCAAATGTGAACTAGCATTTTAATGATGCATAGCAATATAATGATTAAACACATTTGAGAAGTTAGTAATTGAAGGTAAAAATGGATAATACAAATTATGTCACACTTCAATAGTGTAACTATATCACCTTACCTAGGAAAACTATAAACTTAAAGTAATGCAACCCTGAGAGCATTACTTAGTAGCCATTTTATCTTTCTCATTTATCTAAATAAAAATGCAACTGTTATTTCAATTAAAGTATAAGGTGATTCATCACATGGGAGGATTAAAGGATAATTATATCACTTGGGGATCCAATGAGATGACAGATGTTCTTTCAGTTTTTTTTTATTTTGATTCAAAAAAGCATTAAGTATGAAAATATATATGTGACTATTAAGAGAGTATTTAAATTGTAGAATTATAGATGATTGGTTCTTTGGAAAACTCTTTACCTAACATTGATCTATTTCAAATATAATTCATAGTTTATTTTAAGCTATATATGAGGCAGTTAAGTAAGACATTTGGAAATCCATCTTATTTAAAAACAAATCTTTGGAAGATAAAATTTCAAACTTTAAAAAGTCGACTTATTAAACAATATAATTGCCATTGACTTTCTGTTAGTTTCTGGTGTTGATTTTTTTCCTCTTTCAAATTTTATTCTTTTCAAATAAACTTGGAGAATCAATAGGATTGTCAGCTCACCTTCTGAAGCAGGGTTATGAAGTGGATACACATTTTAGGAAGTCCTAATGCCTCGGCTTTTTTCCCATCTTCATTTTCAGCAAGATTCCATACAATGGGTTTATAATAGCATTGAGAGCGCTCAGGAAGACCTTCAAAAGTCAAATTCCAAATTGCCTGGAGATGAAGTAGGGGATGCTTTTGACTGCAAAGTAGAAGGTGTGTTCCTCCTTTTTCTCTTTATTTGCTCATAGTACTCTTTCAATGTGACTGTGTCTAGACACAATTATTGAAAATCTTATGTGTTCAAGCTACTTTCTTAAGTCGTTATCATCAATAGGTATCATGACAAGTGTTTAATAATAGCTAAATTGTAATAGCTGCTGCACTTTATTAAATGTTTTACTTGGATTATCTCATAAAACCATCAAAGAAGAAAACCTCATAAATATATGATTATCTTGACCCTCATTTTATGGGAGAAAAAATAGGAGGCCTGTGTAAGATTAAGGGAGTTGCCCAAGCTAGTGAGTGGTAGTATGAGGATTCAAACCCAAGTTACAATGTGTCCCCCTGTTTTGAGTTTAGATGTAGTGCAGACCTTCCTACTTCAGTGTGGTTTGTAGATTAGCAGCAGCAGCAGCATCACCTGAGTAAATAAGAGATGCAGAACCTCACCCTCCACCTCTACCCCAAGATCCACAGAGTCAGAATCTCCATGTTAACAAGATCCGATCTGTGTGCACAGTAGTATTTCAGAAGTCATGGTTTAGAAGGTCCGTGGTTTCTTTGAAAATACTTCCTTGATTCAAGTATTCTAACATTGACAGTGATAAAAGAGGCAAAGTAATAATGTGAAGTGAGAGAGAGAGCTTGTGATAAGGACTCCTATCCTTCTGTTCTCTCAGTGAAGCAAACCAGCAGATGGCTGTATTCAGTGGCTTCCTTGCCAAGGGTTAGGAAGAGGCAATTACATTTGTGTTTGCATTTGACGGATGCCTTACATTATTGTTTCAGAACTTTTTCACCTAAGTCCTTGAATTCTTGCTTCCATTTTCCTGGTATCTTTCCACTCATATATTTGGTGGATGTCCCTCTGTACATTTTTATGGTAGTTTTAGGTTCTTCCAAACCAGGACAGCTGGAAAAGTGCCTACACACAATGCTCATATGGGAGTACTTAGAAAAAGCTGTTTTCCCTGCAGTCCTGGAAGGCCACTTGGTAGGAGCCACTCAGTTCATGGACAGTATTAGAAATATTCAACCTCATTGGAGCAACCAGGTTGTTACGATAAATCAACACTCTTATTTATTTAAGCCAGGATGAGTCGCCGGACTTCATCCTGAGGCTTTTATTTCTCATGTAGAGTAAGTTTTTGCTAATCGTTATTGGTGCCGCAGCAAAAGGTGGCGTGGGTTGATTAGATGCTCTGGAGATTGATTTCTAGTAATTCTGGAACTTACTTATTTTAAGGTAAAACATCATTCTGTTTTTGCCTATTTTATATTTGCTGTTTCTGCTCTTGTAGGACTTGTTTTAAATAAACTAATATTCTGTTTTTGCTTATTTAATATTTACTGTTAGTTTTCTCAACAGTTGCTTATTGAGGTTTATTTGTTTGTTTGTTTGTTTGTTTTCCTAGCTGACTAATTGTAGGCCAAAACCTGTAAGTCTACAATTGTTATTACAGTGAACAATGACAAATTTTCTCAATGAGCTAATCTCTGGAAGATGCTGTTTGGGAAAATTCAGGCGTGCTCTCTGCTAAAAAAAATGATTATTATATTTCCTTCCTGCCTCTTCAATATGGCTTTATATATTTATTCTCCTTTAAGAAAATATTCATTCAATGTTTAGGCAGTTTTAAGAATACTGACTTGAATTCATATATGCTTTTAATGATAAAATATAAAATTGTATGTATAATGTTTATATTGGTATAAATAGGAATACATATGGTCCATGGATCAAAGTGGGTGTGCAAAGATAAGACTAGTCATGTTAGAGTGGTGAGATTTGGATCACTCAAGCATAGTTTTTTGAATGTTCTTATTTTTAAAAAGTATTAACAAGAATAGATACTTTACTGAGCACATCAGATTTAGCCATCCTTTAAAGAACTGTTTAAAAATTATTCAAAGAGACTCAGATTCTTTGAAAAGATGAACAGAGCCTTCGTGAATTTGCTGAATTATAATTGTCTTTACTGCAGAGGTAATTGACAAGTTCAACACCATGGCGATCATTGATGGGAAGAAGGAACACGTGAGCCTGACAGTGGATAACGTCCACCTGGAATATGGGGTCGTGTATGAGTATGACAGCACAGCTGGGATAAAGTGCAATGTGGTGGAGAAGATGATTGAGCCCAAAGGTTTCTTCAGCCTCACTGCCAAGGTCTGAGTGACTCTGGGATGCACCCTGAAACCCTTGTCCACCCCCAACTGAATAAGTATCAATAGCTGTGTATGTTTTTGTTGTCAGCCTATTCAACTTTTCTTTTTCCTTTTGTTAGCCAGAATGTGTACAGTGTTTCTTTTTATTGCTTTCTTTTGGAGCACAGTGTTAATTAGATGCTACTCCAGCCCAGGTGTGTGTTTATTTCGCAAAGTTTTCCATGATTTAATAAGTTTGCTATGTTGGTTAATTCAGGATTATGTATATATTTCAGGTGGTTTTCACAGACAGGCAGTGCTTTGTTTTAATGTTTACAATTCTCTGAGGAGTATTTGAAGTCTGGAATACATTATAATAAATTTCAAATTCAGCAAGTCCCAAGTTTATTTCATAGTAAACCCTATGAAGCTTAGAGATCCTTTATGAATAGATCCTCAGACAATTCTATATTTCTGGGTGGTGAGGGATATCATTCTCAGTCCTCAGACTAAAGTGAGATAGGGAGGGAGGGTGCAAGTCTTCATCCAAATGGGTAAACTGTGTAGGGAAATTGCTGGAACTCCTACAGAATCCTCCACAGGTCAGGACTCAATTGTTTTATCAGCTTTTATATGGGGGCTGTCTGGAAAGTATTCAGCCATGTAACCAATCTCATTATGTTGGCAATGGCTGGATTTTTTCCCGGACAACCCTCATATCACCCTGTGAGGTTTCAGGTATTACAACTAAGTTATATGATGTATAGCTTCACTACCTTTATTTCTTCATCTCAGTTCTTATTTCAAATATGTGTAGTAGAGATAAACAGCATTTGTATCATGTATTTAAAAAAATTTTAGTGAGAGAAAATAAAAAATATATATAAATACTTTTTCGAAAATAATTATTTTATGTTTTTGTTGTACATTCTGAAATTAAAAAAAATATCTTTTTAAAAATTCCTACATTCTGATGACATTGTACCATTGTCTATTGGTACAGAATCTATTTTAGACAAAGTACTGTAGAATTGTATACTTGGAACCTATGTAATTTTTACTGACCAGTGTTACCCTAATAAATTTAACAATAAAAAAAGAATCTGTATTTTCAAAATACAGCCCCTTCCCGACTACATTATACTATTAAAGGGGATCCATGTAAGAGTTTGTAACCAATTTATTATAATTATTTTATCTTGTTTTCTACCTGTTTCAGATTTTCAAAATCACATGAATTATTTTATATATGACAACTGTGTAATTTAGTATTATAAGTGTTTTTATTTTATACATGAAGGAAAAAAAGTCAAAGAAATTAAGAACTTTAACCAAGATCACACTGCTGCTAATGATAAAGGGAGCTCTGATTTCTACCTTAGTGATTAAACAAATAACTCATACTCTATGTTCTGCAGGACAGGAAAGTGGAGGTGGTAAGGCACCTCAAACATAGCATCTGTACATTTCTCACAAAATGCTATAAAAATATCAGGTAAACGTGATCAATTGCTGTGATCTTGGACAATCATAAATGTTACAATCTCAGTTGATTGGAAATTGTCAGTGATACAAAGTGTGTGTGTGTGTATGTGTGTACATGTGCGTGCACCCGCGTGCTCGCACACACACACATAGCCTTACAGTAGATTCGGATAGCCTAAAGGATTTACTAATTGAATACATCATAGATGCTTTTATCTGATGCTTTTATCAGCTCGAGTTCAGACACTGCAAGTAACATTGAGTGTTACGTTAGCAAGAGAATTTCTCATTCCTTCATTCCTTCAGCAAACGCTTGTTCAATGTACTTTCTGTACTGGATTCTCAGTATCAAGTAAGGAGGCCATTCTATTGGTTTTCCTACTATCAAAAGGAGAAAAAAATTGTTCTGAGTAACTCTGATTAAAATATAGGCACTGTGTTCCCACATCAGTTTCTGATTTATCCAGCAAGGGGTCTTAGACGTTCACTCACCTCCCCCAGGAAGCTTTTTATAGACAGCAGGAGATCAAGCAGGAGATGCCAAACACACAAGTCCATCACTTCATTGCTGGGGGTCCACTGAGCATGGGAGTACCAGGCAGCTAGAAGACTACACGGGGAATGTCACCTCATGTTGTAGAACTGCAAACATTTTATGTGGCTAATTTTGAAGGTTTCATTTTTCTCGTTCTGTTTTGTGTGTGCGTGCGTGCATGCGCATTTGTGTGTATGTGACTACAGATTCTTGAAGCCCTGGCTAAAAGTGATGATCATTTTGTACAAAACTGCAGCAACCTCAATGCTTTAAATGAAGCGATTCCTACGGACCTTCAGAGTAAATTCAGTGCCATATGCAGTGAAAAAATTGAGCACATATGTCAGCGAATATCCAGTTATAAAAAGGTAAACATTCTCTGTGTATATTGTACTTGTAATTATTATTAAAATGTCAAGTTAAATTTAATTTCTGATATTTTCATTACTTACGTACCAGCTTATTTTCATTACTTATGTACCAGCTTATTGAAATAATGATCATAGTTACATAATATTTTAGAGTTTTAAAAAATGCCTTTTTAGATTCATGACCTCATTTGATCTTTGCAAACCTGTAAGCTAAGTCATTATCCCACATTGTTTAAATATAATATATGAGTCTTAAAGAATTAAATTATTTACTAGCAAAAGATAGATACAAAGTTGGGAGTAGCCTTCTGGCCACCTAATTCTGAAGTCAAATTTTTAAATTACTCTATGGTTCTTCTTCCCTTTTCTTTCAACACAGGAAACAGAGCCCTCAGTCAGAAAGTACACAGAACATACACTGTTTTACATTGATTGATTGTTTCATTTATTTGATATATTTATTGATCACCTTTTATATGCCAAACACTTCTTGGTATGGTACTAGGAATATATGGCAGCAAAAGACAGAAAGTCGTTGCTCTCATGGTGTTTATATTTGAATATGGGAAGCAGCAAGGAAGTAAATGCATATCTTTGAAAGGGGGGGAGGAATCAAATATTGAAAAGAATTTTGAGGAAATCTAAACAGATAAGTGGGAAGTGCCAAAATGGTAACTTTAAACTGGGCAGCTAGAGGAAGCCTCTTGGAGAAAGCTGTGTTTGAATGACAAGTGGAACTCTTCATTTAAGTTGGAGGGGGAAGCATTTGGGTAGAAGGAGCAGCTGGTAAAGAGGCCCCACAGAAAAAAGAAGGCCAGTAGTAGGGAGAGAATGGCCACGCATAATGTCAGAGGCTTAGGCAGGGATCAGTGTGAAGAGATGTGGAAGCTTTGGACCTTTTAGAACTTTTGAAGGAGTTGGTTTGTTTTTTTTCTTACATCGGTGAGAAGCAATTGGAAGCTTTTAAATAGGGAGGAGATTTCATCTGATTTAGGTTTTTAAAAGATCATGCTGACTCCTCTACAGGAATGGGTGGATGGCAAGGGACAAGGAGAGAGGTACAGAGACAAGTTGGAAGCTATTACAATAGCCCGCGTGACTGGTGGTGACAGCTAGGACTATGGTGACAGTAAGGGGAGACAGGAAATTAGATGGATTTGAGAATTCTACCTCTATTTTAGAGGTAGAATTAATAAAAATTGATCTCCAAAACATATCCTATAGTGGGTTTTAATTTTTTTTTCTAGTTATATAAATAGAAGACCAGCTAATTATTCTCCTCAAAATGAGGCTGGTTGATTAAAATTTGGTACAGCTATATAGGAAATTTTATTTATCCCAGTGTTTATCAGTATGTGTTAATTGAATATGTTTTATGTTCCTGGTATAGTACATAAAAGATAAGCCCATTTAGGTCCAGATATGTCTCTATGAGACTAGGGAAATGCATAAAGGGATCCCCAAGGGACCCCAACATTGGGTACTTCAGTTAGAGTGGGACAAGGGAAAGAGGGATCCATCACTATGTTTTCTTTTGAGCACTTCCAAAATTTTTGGCTTGTTAAGTTGAATGTGTATTGTTTTTGTAATTTTTTCTGTCTACTCACATGAGCAAAATGATATTCAAGGTCATTGATTAACTGTCACATCTGTTAATCTTTCCATGATCGCTGAGCTTACTTCACCTCCTTGAGTTTGGGAAAGATTCCATAAATAGGCCTTGTTGAAGTTGAAGGACAGAAGAGGTTCTTTTTGCTGTTTCCTATCTCTGTAAGATGACAGTGCTTTGAAGTAAAATTCAAGAGCTCTAAACAAATGCAAAATAGTAATCCCCTTTTGAACACAGTTTGAAAAGAGAATCATTCTGCTTCAGAGATGGATCCATATAAGGTGTGATAGGGGTTCAGGCAGGTTCTGGTTGTCAAACTTGTCACAGTGTAAGTGTCATTTTCTTTCTTTTAAAAATTTTTTCTTTGTACTTTCTTTTCTTCATTCATATGACAAAAGCAGTGGAAGTAGCTTAACAGAAATATGCATGGACAAAGGTACACTATATAAATACAAATAAAACATTAGGATTGGAGCATATTAGGTATGGTATTGATTCAGCTGCTTTAAGAAGGATTAAGAAAACACAGGCTTAAACAAGATAGTAAGTTAATTTCTAACTCACATGGAAAGTCTAACCTGATAGGAATAGGTGGGGCTTGATGATCTTTTAGGGATCCTTCTATATTTTTGCTCTCTCCCCTAAAGATATTGCTCCCTTCTGCAAGACCAAAGTTTGCTCAGAGCAAGTGGAGAATAAAGAGTTTCCACTTTATTGTGGCATGACCCAGAAGTAGCACACATCATTCCTGTTCTTATCATGGTAGTCACTTAGTGAAAGGGAGGCTGGGAAATGTAGTTTCAAGCTTGGCATCCCTGTGCCCAGCTAAAACTCAGAGAATGTTATTACTATAATAAAAAGAAAAAGGAAAGGTGGATATTGTAGAAAAATTAGCAAGTAAATTTGTAGGTAAGTCTATATTAAAATAGATGGTACTGACCACTAGGGAAAAAGAGTCATAGGTGAGCAGATCCTAAGATTCTGTTTAGTTGCTCAGGCTAAGAATAGTGTATTTGGACTTCAGCTTCCTGGTGGCCAAAATAAAAGGGAAACAGTCTATTACATATTCATCAGCACCCTTGTGATATGTAATACATTTTAAGAGAAGCAAAGCTTTCCTTGGACTAAGTTCTACTTCACATTGAATTTCAAAGAGGCAACACCAGGAAATGGCAGGGCAGTGTCCATAAATGTATTCCTGTAAATTTGTTTTATGTGGCAGATATTTTGCATGCACTCTTTAATGAGAGCTAATGGTGTAGGTCAGATACACAATTTCACAAAAGTAAATTTGTTGCAGGATGGGGCAGAATTAATAGGGGGATTTTTATTAAATATGTACCTTTTATGTAGTTGATAGAGGCTTAAGTTAATTTTTTGAAAATGCCTGCCCTCCCACACTCACAATCTACTGGAAGAAAGGTCAAAACACATGAAGTAATAATAATACTCACTACAGAACTTGCTAGGAGATTTCATGATGAATGCAGTGGTTGGGCATATCACTGTGTTGGTAAGATTATACAACATGCATTCTATAAAATATCTCACACAGTGCCTGATACCTGTAGCAGACTACCACAAACTGTTGTGTCCTGTCTAGCTCCAGGGAGCATGCTCAGAGAGATTAGGGTATGGGATGCCAGCATGTCCAACCATTGCATTCATTGTGGCACCTCCTAGTAGGTTCTATAGTAACTGAAGCTCAGAGTGGCTAAGTAACTTGCCCAAAGGTGCACAGCTGGGTATAGCAGTGGAATTTGAACCTTGCTCCCTTTTATTCTAAAGCTGGTTATTGCTTGTTTACCTCTATTGACATTTGCTACATAGCGTTATGTGCTAAACCAGAGGTGTTCAATCTTTTGGCTTCCCAGGGCCACATTGGAAGAATTGTATTCGGTCACACGTAAAATACACTAATGCTCATGAGCTAAAAAAATTTAAATCACAAAACTCATAATGTTTAAGAAAGTTTATGAATTTGTGTTGGGCTGTGTTCACCGCCATCCTGGGATGCATGCGGCCTGTGGGCCGTGGGTTGGACAAGCTTATGGTAAACAGCATAGCTCTCACTGCAAGAGCAAAGGCATTTCAGAGGAGAAAGTATTGTGGATCAAAAAGTCAGCAAATGCTAGCTGCTAGGAGCTGGAAAATCTTGACAGAGTGAAGAGGAGAGAAGGCTGTCCAAATACAGAGAGATACCGAAGGCAAAGGTATAGACATGGGATGATCTTATCGATGAAGAATTGGCATACTGCCTGGCCCAGAAAGGACAATTTGAGCTGGATGCAATTAAAAAAGAAAACTGACAGAATCTGAGTTTTCCAGTGATATTTGGAAGTGGCATGTTTGTAAGAAGGGCAAGTTGACAGTGACTCAGACTCATGTAGAAACATTGGGGAAGGAGAGAAAAGGATCAATTCAAGCTATGTGGAGGAGGTATCATACGTATATACAGCTTCATGATGAATTGGTAAGGACAATGAAGAAGGTGTTTTATTTCTTGTTTCCTAACTAATACATGGTTTGCGATAAACTGAGGTGTGTATGTTGTGGAGGGATCAGAAGCATAAGGGAAAGGTGTTTCCCCAAATATTAGGGATTCTCAAAGCTTCATCCTGGTGAGACCTGGCTCCTATTTATTCCCCCAGAGTCATTGGGAGTTTGGCAAGCTTTTAAAGCAGTGATGGGCAGGATAATGTACTGCGATGTTAGATGATAAAAGTAATATTACTGAATGATGGAAAGCTCCTGTTATGTCCATTATTATTGTTTAAGCCTTGAAACAGCCACGTGTACTGAATTACTATTCTGCTTGCTTGAACTGACCTCTGTGGCAAGTGGCGGACTAAGTATCATCTCTCAGCAATGCTCTCTCTCATTTTTATTTTTAATTTAGAAATAAAAAGAAACGTGTGGTCAACTAGGACGTAAATGCTTTAAGCACTCCTTTCCATCATCTCTTTTTGACTGTAAGCAGATTTAGAATAATTGGCTTCCTCACTAGATAGAGAAACCAGCTGAGCAAGAAAATATTTCAAGGACTTTTTTCTCTTTGAACAAAATTTAGGTACCTAAGATAATAACCTTAATAGGTCATGCACATTTAGCTCCATTTGTATATAACAAATGCATGTGGACAGAAACTACAGCCTTTGCGAATATAGGTTTTTAATCATATGTTTACTTTAAACTATTAGTAGCAATAGATGAAGGCTTTCAACACCCTTCTTTGTGTAAAAGAAAATGTATCCATAGAAACTGAAATTTCAAAGAGGCTGGCTGGCCTTTATTTTGACTCTAAAAGTTTTACGTTTTAAATATAGAAACCAGTTGATAGCTACATTTCCTGTGGCTGGGAGGCAGCAGTCATGCTGGATTTCCTGGGTACAGACCACATGTGTTTTTTGACACCTGTCCGAGGGAAGCTCAGACCCTACTGCAGAAACGAATGAATCCTCAGCAGGCAGTCAAGTCTCAATCTCAGAGGCTGGATATGTGGGCCAGCCAGCTGTAACACTGTACTGTGTGGAGGGACATTCTCCCTGTAAATTGTTCTTAGAGCCCTTTTGAATTCTAGCATTCTTCTGTTTTAGAGTAGGTCCATAATTGAGCTTATTTTGAGGTATGGGGGATCCTTCATCTATATAGGTATTTCCTGAGCTCTTAAGGAAGAATTTGCTTACTAAAAATACTGCAGTGAGCCAAGGAAGTCTTACTCTGAATATCCCAAGTATCTTCAGCTATTAAATTCATGGGTACCATTTCTCTCCATGTGCTCTTCCCCGGATACAAAATTTTAATAACTCCATGCTCAGTGGGGTTTGACACTTAATTGAGATGGGAAGCTAGCTGCAAAATAATACTTTTATTTTTTACTTGCAGTTAGTGACTCTAATTGGATTTCATTGTGTTATCAGGTTCAATAATTCATGAACTGGGGAAGCTGGGATGGCTCAGTGGGTTGAGCATTCACTCACTTGGCAGCCCCGGGGACTGGGGATCGAATCCTGGCCCCAGCCCGTGCGGACCCATATGCTGAACTGGGGAGTTCCGCCAGTTCAGTTCTCACCGGGGTGAGACCCCGGCCCAGTTCCTGCCCAGTGCAGCCCTGCCCACCTGTGGAATGAAACTATGTGGAAAAACTAATGATGTACAACTATGGAGACTGTTCTGGGTCCCCTTTCTCTCTGTCTCTGTCTCTGTATCTCTCTCTCTCTGTCAAAAATAAAAAATAAAAATAAATAAAAAATTTATGAACTACCTACCAATATATGAAAAACTTAAAGTTCCATTTCCAAGAATTACTTATTCCTGTCAATATACAAATATGCCTTATTATCTACATTAAAAAGTAAATATTTCCCCTGGCCCCTGTGTTCCTCTCTTATCTGCTGTTTCATTTCTTTGATCACTGTCCTGAAAAGAGCTCCTTATACCTGCTCCCTTTACCTGCTGTCTCCCTCACCTTTCATTCTTAACACACTCCAGTTGGCCTCTGGTCTCCTCCATGTCACCAAAATAGCTCTTTTTAAGGTCACCGATGATGACCTGTATTTTTCCAAAGCTCATTCACTGTCGTCATTGTATTTCATTACGGAAAGGTCTTCCAAAATTAATAGCCGGCCATATTGTCGGGGCGCACATTTTTGATCTTCAAAATGTAATTAGTACATTTCCAGGACCTATGACTGTGAGAATCCTCCTGTCCCCTCCCCCTCACCGAGGGACACCCCAGGATAGAGGACAGCTCAGCTTTCATGAGACTCCTGCTTCTCCAGGAGAGGCTCTGAGCAAAGAAGGTTCCTCCCTGACATGTAGTCTTTTGAAAGAGCTAGACACCTTCAGACCTGTGGTTATACATCCCTTTGGAGAGTATGGGGACCAGGAACAGACTGTGTTCACAGACTTTCGTGTTGATGTATGTGTTGGAAAGCTGTAGGAAATGTGTCACTGGAAAGCGGGTCTTTGCCTTACGATCCCTGATCACTCACACGTCGTGACATCTCTCTGTTCACTTTCTCTTCGCACTTACCAATTCCTAGGATTGTTTTTTTAGCTGTGTGCCCGGCTAAAACGTGAACTCCATGAGGCTGAGGGCTGTATGTCTAGCATTCAGCACAGGGCTGGGAATCGGTGCTTCTCATCACATTTTTGAATGAATGGATACTGGTTAAAATAAAAGAAAGCAACAGAGCTGTTAACTGTCTAGGGTAGATATGGTAACATAAATCAATTTGTATGGCGTCTTTCTGTGTGCTATGGGAAGCTTATCTGAGATTTTTGCCTTCCATCTATAGGTGGAAAAGAATTTCTGACTGAAAGTTTACTTTACTTTTAAATTTGTTAATAATTTTGTTGATAATCTCCTGCTTTGTGATCCAGTTTCACTTAGATCAAGCTTGTCCAATCCGCAGCCCATAGACTGCATGCGGGCCAGCTTTGAGTGTGGCCTAACACAAATTTGTAAACTTTCTTAAAACATGAGATTATTTTGTGACCCCCCTCCCCTTATTTTTTAGCTCATCAGCAATTGTTACTGTTTTTAGTGCATTTTATGTATGGCCCCAGATGGGCAAACCCTGACTTAGATCCTAATATATGCTAGGACTTTGCTGAGCTACATGACTTCTGACACGTGATGTAGAAACAACAGGTTAATATACATAGATGGTGAGCTTATATTTCTAAGGTGTGATTTTTGGTATCACATCATTATTTCTGAAGTGAACTTAGACAAGTTAAACAGTACATCACAGTAGTCTTAATTTTGATCATTTTCAATGCCCAAATTGCTGCTCTACTAGTAGAATAAATAGATAGGATCTGGTTATAGTTTTCAAGCAAGAAGAAACCATAGAGACTATTTAATTCATATCCCTTATTTTACTAAAAATGATAGGAACAGTGACTTGCCCAGCATCACATCAGTTACTGGGATGATGTAACTAACACATGGGGAGCTGGTGGCTTTCAGTCCTTTGTTTTGGAAACTAGAATCCAGTTCAATTTTGTGAGATGCCTGTTTATGGTGCATAAGACAGACATAAGCGTTACACTCAGAGAGTTCGCTATCTGCTAAGAAAAATAGAGATAAGAAAGTTGTAGAATGAGGGATCCAAGATGGCGGCATGAGAGGAGCACGCCGATAACTGCCTGGGAAGGGCCTTGTGAACAGAGGGGAATCCACAGGGGAAACCCTGAGAAGAAACCTCAACTAAGAGAACCACACAACGCAGAACAACACACAAAGGTTAGAGAAAAAAGGGGAGAGCGGGAGAGGAAAAGGGAAGCAGCGGTTCGGGGACAG
>PVKE010037659.1:0-15801 GCA_004027555.1 Craseonycteris thonglongyai
GAGAGAGAGAGAGAGAGAGAGAGAGAGAGAGAGAGAGAGAGAGAGAGAGAGAGAAGGAGAGAGAAGGGGGGAAGATCCAGAGCAGTTTCTATAGTTGTACATCATTAGTTGTAACATAGATTCATTTCATATAGGTAGATGCGGGACACACAGGGCAGGGACTGAACTGAGGGCCTCCCACATGGGAAGTGAGAACCTTCACCACCATCTCATTGATTACCAGTGGGAATTTGCTCCCTAGACCTCAGGGTTGCAAAGCAAGCACTTAGCCTGTTGAGCTATCTCAGCATCCCCTGCAAGACTATCTTTGTGTATTATAATCTCACTTCAGGAACATAAGATGAGTATCAATATGTGACTGGAAGTACTAGGTAGCATCTGCTAAGAAAATGCTGCACAAGGCATGGGCATTAAAGAAATTCATCACTAAAGTAATCACTGAGGAGAAGGCTGGCAGGTAAAGCCTTAAGCAAAGGTGAAACTTGAACTTACGTTATTATACATAGAAAGAAAATGGATATATTGACTACTATATATCATAGTCATTGAAATAGGCACATAAATATATTATCTTCTTTACTCACATAATCTTGGATGGTAGTTTTTACGCTTATTTTACAGATAATGAACTGTGTCCACATAGCAACTATAGAGTTGAGTTTAGATTTCAATCCAGGTCTACCTGTGACACACATATTCATACACAAGCTTACACACATTTATGAGAATATTTTACTTCCCCTCCTGTACACAAATACTCCTCAATTTTGTTATTCTTTCCTTGGTTCCATAATGCTACCTCACAGTCACATTCTTTATAGTTAGCCAAGCTGGAGATCTTGAATAAAGATTTTATGTCTATTGTAATTATCAAGGCATGTCTTAAAAAGGGCCTGACCTCTATTATCAACAAGATAAAGAATAAGTGCTGGAGAGGCTATGGAAAAAAAGAAACTCTTGCACACTGCTGGTGGGAATGCAAATTAGTAAAACTGCTATAGAGGACAGTGTGGAGCTTCCTTAGGAAACTGAGAATGGAGCTACTATATGACCTGGCAATACCCATTCTGGGTTGTTATCTCTCCAAATTGGAAACAGTCTGCAAAGACATGTGTACCCCATCGTGCATTGCAGCACTGTTTACAATGGCCAAGTCATGGAACATCCAAAGTGCCCTTTGATAGATGACTGGATAAAAAAGCTGTGGTACATTTACACAATGGGATATTACTCAGCTATAAGAATAGATAAAATACTGCCAGTTGCAACAATGTGGATAGAACTTGAGATCATCATGCTAAGCAAAATAAGCCAGACAGAAAAAGCTAACAACCATATGATTTCACTCATATGTGGAATATAAAACTGAAAGCAAAAAAGAAACAAAAACTTATGGACACAGTTAATAAATAGTTTAGTGGCTATTGCCTGAGGGTAAAGGGGAAGGGGGTGGGAAAGGAGGGAGGGGGAATCAAATATATGGTAATGGAAAGAAAGCTGACTCTGGGTGGTAAACACATATTGTGAGACAAAGACGAAGTACTGTAGGGATGTACACCTGGAACCTATGCAATTTTTACTAACCAATGTCACCCCAATAAATTTCACACACACACACACAACATTAAATAAAACAACAAAAAAAGGGGCCCAAACTAACAAAGGTATAAATGTAATATGTCTGCCTATTTTATACATGCACAAATATATGTATTTGTGCATGTATAAAATTATATTTTCACACACACACACACATATATATATATATATATACATATATATATATATATACACACACACTCACTTTACCCTTTGTAATTATTAGCATACTTCTAAGTGCTATTTACCAAGGCTGCATTTTATACAGAGAAAGAAATGAAATATTTGAAATATAGTCAAAGAATAAAATATTAAAAATGAATTCAAATAAAAGTACATCCCAGAATATTTCTATAGAAAAAAAAATTGTTTTATTCTTTTAACTTCTCTTTTTAATTCTTTTTTTTTTAAATATTTATTTATTTATTTATTTAGAGAGAGAGAGATACAGAGAGAGAACTGAACTGGGGGAGCTCCCAGTTCAGCATATGGTTCCGCACGGGCCAGGGCCAGGATTCGATCCTCGGTCCCCGGCGCTGCAAAGTGAGCGCTTAACCCACTGAGCCATCCCGGCTTCCCCAAAGCTTTTTTTTTTTTTTTTTTTTACTTCATTGTTTTTGACAGAGAGAGGGATCTTTTTAATTCTAAGACAGCTGTGTAAAAATCAGCATTATTAATTTTTTGTCAAATGATTTTTATCTAAAACTGTTCTATATTTTTCTCAAGGTAAATTCAGTAACTGGACCTAGGATGACTATAAGCTACTCGTAGTAATTCTTTCATATTTAAGCATGCCACTAAATGCAATTTCTAGTTTTGTTACATGTATTCATTAGCCCCAGTGGCAGAAGAAAACGATGGTCCTCATTAATACAAGGAAAAAAAAGACTGGTGGAAACACTTTTTTACAAGAGCATTATAATAACTCAGTTGCATTGTAAATAGAAAAAAATGCAAATGTAACATTCAAAACTATCCAACATTATTTCTTTAGTGCTCACATACAACCCCTCTTATTTTATACATTTTTCCTATTTTCATTTACAAAGCTTTACAATTGCTGAGGCGTTGACTTGAGTGATAGGAGTAGCCAGGAATTTCCATCTTTCAGCAAATAAACGTCTCTCTTTGTCAATACATATTCTGTTATTAAATATTTAAATTATCTCTCCTTATTTTTCTTCTTCCAGGAAATTAAAACTATAGATAGATAGATAGATAGATAGATAGATAGATAGATAGATACGGTAGATAGATAGATAATTATTGCTTAACCTATTGTCTGCTAGATATTTTGCATTGTAATAATACTAGACCTCTGGGTGATGCCAGAACAGAACAAAAGTGCCAACACTGGTTTCCCATTTTCTATTCTAAAACAAGTGTGGTGAAAGTCTTGGACACAAGAAAAAAATCTGTCAACTCCCTCACCAGCAGCTGTCACCTGTAGTTAATCTTTTTATTTCTATTTGTGTATTCCCTCTCACACCACTCTATCTCCCGCACATTATGTCACCATCTGCCACCACATTTTGCTGCATCCAATTGACCTCTCCAAACATGCTCCTAACATAATTTTCACTAAGATAGTGATGGCAAGGTCCTTTGAAAATTATACTAAATATTTTATAACTGAGGTAATATTTGTTGCCCACTTTTTCTAAGGACCTAAATGTTTTTTTTTGTTTTTGTTCTTATAGGTGGAGGTACAGTGAAAGTGGGGCTTAATAAATGTTCTAGCAAGTAGGAAAAATACATGTAATTATGGTTGGGTGCTTATAAACAATAAGGACAATATGGACTTTTTTTTTCTTCATAAGATACCATGCCTAATGGTGAAACAGTAGAGAAACAAAAAAGTCAACCAATTTATAGATCAATAGTCAATAATGTAGTCAGTGCGGTGAAAACTGTTAACATCTGTGCATATTTGGTTTCTCTCCTTTCATGAAAATTATAGTTTTCTTTCCAAATTGTGCTTAAATGATGTCATATGATGATTCTGAATAATTTATTGTAAAGACATGCATCGTGCTGGGCTGAAGCTTTTGTTTTTTGGAATAGCCAGGATATCATGATTAAATTAGTTACCATAACATAAACTAACCTATTTTGATTTATACCATAGGTCACAAGTAACTTGAGTTCATCTGGGAAAGCCAGGATGACTTAGTAGGTTAAGTGCTCACTTTGCAGCCCCAGGGTTTGAGGATTGAGTCCAGGTCCTAGCCAGGCAGATCTATATGCTGAACTGGACTGTGCTTCCCATGTGAGGAAGGGCACTGGTTCAGACCCCAGCTTGTGGGGCATGCCTCCTACATGGGAGGCCCCCAGCCTGGTCCCTGCCCACCTGTGTGGAATGAAACCATGTTGAAAAAACTGATGACATACAACTGTGGACACTGCTCTGGGCTCTCCCCCTTCTCTCTCTGTCTCTCTGTCTCTGTCTCTCTTTTTCTGTTTGTCAAACAAACAGACAAACAAACAAACAAAAAGAGTTCATCTGTCTTTACTCTCTCCCTTATCAGCCCCCATAGTGAGGATTTTAATGATTGACCATCCTGTTTCCCAAGTATTTTGGATGTCCAGTTGTGTCTGGTTTTGCTAAAAGTTCCCTGAACTTCACTGTTGTATCAGTTGTGCTGAGATTTGGCTGCCTTCAGAGTTAAGTTAGCAGAAGAGAAGTAGTCTAGAGAATTTTATAGGATTTCCTCTAGCCCTTTGCCATCAGCCAGAGACCCACAATCATAGCTGACAAAGTCTCACTGGAGGCAGTGCTGCCAGAGCACAGAACCATCTGGTGTGACCAGAGACAGAAGAAGAAGAGGACAGATGTCAATGTGTTAGGATCCACACTGCTTCTACATTATGGCCAGGGAATAAAATGTAATCACAGATTGGAAGGAACATTAGTAGAAACAGAATGGTTTTCTGAAGACAACATTGAATACTCCTCTTTTTTAAAAAGGCAATAAAGTGAATTTGGATGGATTCCCAGGTTACACATCTGTTTGCCTAAGTTGCACCTAAGATGTAGCAACCGAACAGATGAACGTGAGGAAGATGAGGAAATTGTTTGATTTGATGTGCCTATGATCACAGTCCCTTATCTTCTTTCTGATTAGGTTTTTCAGGGTGGCAGACAGTCTTGTAAATACAGATTGTAACACATGTATGTCAAACAAGGAGATCCAGGTGTGACAGGGATTTCCTTAAAATAAACAAGATCAACTTTGCTAAGGTTGACATCGCATATTGCTAGCTCTCACTGCCTCTTTCTCTAACCAGGTCATTAATTCTAGAAAAATAATGTTGACTAGATTATTGGCATTATTTAACTTAAGTATTTTTTGCTGTACTGGAAGAAAAATCCATCTTTCATACTCTATTTTGTGTCTTCTGTCGTTCTGCCCTCTTCTCCTCAGTTATCTCAGACTTTTGTTTGTTATGAGTTCATTGAGTGGGATAGAAATATTGCAAGCATGTTTAAAGGTCAATATTATTTTCCTTATTTTTAAAAATCTTTAATAACATTTAGTAGATTTGGTGAGTTGAGCAGATAAAAAAAATTTCAGTAATCTTAATATGAAATCATTGTAAATAATACTAGAGTAAATATAGTATATCTTTCTTCTAAAAAGATCATCAAAAATTGTGAAATACTTGGCATTTAAATAAAAGAGAACAGGAAGGAATAATACATGATGGCATTATGGTAAGTAGGTTTCTTGATTAATTCCAGTGTATGCAGTACTTACTAATATTTAAGAAATAGATTTGTACCAAAATAGGGAGATTAAATATCAAAGTGTGTTAGCAGAATTATTAATAAAGTATGAAATTTTTGTCACTATATTGGATCAACAGCTTAAAAACTAAGCTAGAAAGGGATTAAGGGGATGAAGATGAAAAGTGGCAGTCAATTAAATGACAATGTGAAATGATCTGCTAGATTTGAGCTGGGTACTTGATAAATATTTCTCTTAATCATATACCATGATATTGGTTAGCATTAATGAATCTTATGCATCCAATTTGTTAGGTGACATTTTTTTCTCTGTTTGTATAGGGCCAATAGAACCATTTTTGTGAAATATACTAGAAATGAAATGTAAAGTAAAATGACATGAACAAACAATAATTTTCTGATTCATTGTGACTATGTTATCTACCTTAAATATAGGGAATGATATTTCATGATTCACTTAATTATGAAATATTGTGCAATGAT
This sequence comes from Craseonycteris thonglongyai, assembly GCA_004027555.1. Classification (NCBI taxonomy): domain Eukaryota; kingdom Metazoa; phylum Chordata; class Mammalia; order Chiroptera; family Craseonycteridae; genus Craseonycteris; species Craseonycteris thonglongyai. Next base: position 5,831 of record PVKE010037659.1, read on the forward strand.
CATTTTAAATTATATCTAACATCTCTTAGTGACATAAGAGCTTATTTTTTTCTGATAAACCTTTAAAAATAAAATAGGCTTTTATCATTTTGTATCATGAGATTTCTTTACAGTGAATAAATAAAATTCTCAAGTAAGTTAAGTTAGACTAAAAATTTGGTTCCTTTGATTAGCATAGTTACAGATAACTGATTTGACTAAATTTATGACACAGCAAAGCTGATTTACCATCATTTAGAAAGAGTCTGTGTGACTCACACAGGTCAAAGAAGCTTTTATTGCAGTTTACCACAGGTCATTTAAAATGTTTAGGCTGTGAAAGGATGGGCATGAAAGTACCGATCTTATCACTCACTTTTTACATATTTGTTAAATTAGATTGAATTATATAAAGGCAAGCAAATCATATTGACAAGTTTCTTAAAAATTCCACTGCACAAAAGTTATGTACGAGGAGTGATCAAAAAAATATGGTGAATGTTTAAATAAAAAATGCATTACAGTAAAAGACACATTAACATTAATCCTCCTCAAAATACTCCCATTTGCTTTGAACACACTTATCCCATCATTCTTGCCACTTTTTGAAGAATGCTAGAAGTCCTCTTCTGTGAGTGTCTTTAGTTACACTTTCACAATTGCCTCAATGTCCTGAAGCAATTCAAAACATTTACCTTTCATGGCCATTTTGACTTTGAAGGAAGAGCCAGAAGTGTCACAGTGCCAGATCTAGTGAATAAGGTGGATGAGGATGCACCATGTTTTTACTTGACAAAAATTGCCATACCAGAAGTGAAGTGTGACCTGAATCTATTCAGGACATCAAGGCAGTCACAACAGTGCAACTAAAGACACTCCCAAAAGAGGACTTCCAGAACTGCTTCAGAAAGTGGAAACAATGAGGGAATAACTGTTCAAAGTGCAGGGTTTGTGGGGAGGTATTTTAAGGTGGATTAATGGCAGTGTGTCATTCACTGTTATAACATTTTTTATTTAAACATTCACTATATATATTTTATCACATCTTGTATATGCACATTTCTCTTAATGGAGCGCCTTAAAGTAATTGAAACATGTACACACACATATACACAATCAGAGATGACCAACTCTTCCTGTTTTTATATGTCCATCCTGGTTTTTACAATAAAACTCCTAAATTTTAGTAAACCTCTTGTTCCTAGGCAAATTGGGGTAACTGTTTACCCTAATATGTATGTGTATACATACACAGTCTGATCTCACTTTGAATATATTACCACAGTGTTTTAAAGAGTACTTTATATGTTTGGCCAAGATAGAAAATCATTAAAAAAAAAAAATCAAAAGTCAAAAACATATATTAAATAACAATTTTCAAGACACTGAATTTCAGACGATAAATACATGACAAAAATAAATGACATTGATTTTTGAAACACAGGAAGCAAGTAAGTTGAACCCAATGGTTACCCAGACTTACTGCCTTGAGAGAATTATCAGGCTAGAACAAAGTGAGGAGATACATAAGCAGAGATTCTTTTAAGAATATAGCTTTCTTAAGTTTGAGGTTTCTCAGTTGCACAAAAATCACTCTATGTCTAGTATTCCACTGAGCTTACCACCACATTATACATCTGGGGCTTGTATCTCATAAAACAAGCAAAACTCTTCCTGCCTTCTGTGCTATGAGTGGTACATTCCTTTGTTTCTGACCCAGGGGTCTTTTGTCTTCTGCCAGAATATGTATGACTGTGGCTGACTAACTTTTTAGTGTACAAATAAGGTGAAATCTCAGGTCCTTCATTTTTTTTTTTTTGAGGGGAAGGGGGGCATAAAAGACAGCAAATAAAATATTAGAAAGGACAAATCGTTGCATTTCTTAGATGAAACACTATAAACATGATTCATAAAAGAAAAATTGATAAATTTGGATTTATCAAAATACAAAACCTATTGCTAATTAAAAACACTTTTAGGAGAATGCAAAGACAAACTACATACCAGAAAAAAAAACAAATAAAAAACATGCACATTATATATCTGACAAGTGATTTAAATCCAGATATACAAAGAATTCTTAAAACCCAAGAAGAGAAAAATAATCAATTAAGTAAAATGAAAGAATAAAATATTTGAACAAGTATCTCACCATTGAATCATACAAGGTCTGAAAAGAAAGTTTGCAAGCTTGCCCCCATGCAATTATGTTGGCAGCACTGTACAAACAACTTGGTAAGGTTTTATAACCTTGGTATATCCGTGTCTCGCAGCTAGTATTCATTATTATTTAGTGTTTTTGTGTTTCGTCACAAGAATGTCAGAGCTTGAGTTTGCCAAGACTCTTTGTAGAGGCAAGATGATGTTTGAGCCATGTTATCACTGGTGATGAAATATAGGTATACCAATATTTCCTGAAACAAAGCATCGAAGTGCACAATGGAAGTCAGTCAGTTCTCCACAACCAAAAAATTCTGTCAGTCCAAATCAAGAGTCAAAACAATGTTGTTAACCATTTTTTATATCGGAGAGATTGTTCATTATGAGTTTGTACCAACTAGACAAACAGTCAACCAAGTTGACTATATGGAACTGCTAAAAAGGCTGCATAAAGACGTTAGACAAAAAAGACCTACACTTTTAGCCCACAACTCATGGCTCTTGATTCACAAAAATGTGCCAGCTCACACGTCACTGTCTGTGAGGGAGTGTTTAACTAGTAAACAAATAACTATTGAAACACCCTCCCTACTCACCTGATCTGGCCGCCAATGACGTTTTTTTTTACCCAAAGATGAAGGAAATATTGAAAGGAAGACATTTGATGACATTCAGGACATTAAGGGTAATACAATGATGGCTCTGATGGTCATTTCAGAAAAAGAGTTCCAAAACTGCTTTGAAGGGTGGACTAGGTGACGGCATCCATGCATAGCTTCCAAGGGGGAAGTACTTCGAAGGTGACTGTAGTGATATTCAGCAATGTGGTATGTAGCACTTTTTCTGTCAGATCTTGTATACTGCTAGTGAAAATGTAAAATAATAAAACCACTTTAGAAAATATACATCTACTGTATGATCTAACCATGCCCTCCAGTGTATTTATTCACGGGAAAACATAGCATACATCTATGAAAAGTCTTAAAAATGATATTTGTAGGAGCTTTATTTGTAATAGCCAAACTAGAAAAGAAGTACAAATGTCCATCAACAGGTGAAAGGATAAGCAAATTGTGCCCTATCTGTATAATGGATAAATAAAACGGATGGACTATTGGCACAGCAGTAAAAAGGAGTATACTATTCATATATGCTGTAACATGAACAAATACCAAAGTAATTGTAAGTGAAAACTAGATAAAAAATGAAAAGCATATATTATATGATTATTATTTTAGATTTGAAATTAGTTACATCTGATAAGTGAATATCTGGGGATATGAGTAGAAAAATGATGAAGTCTCATTAACAACTTTAGCCCAGTAGCTCTTCCTGATAACATCAGATAAATGACCCCAGAGAACTGGCCACTATAAATTGGCAATTTAGAGCTCCCATGATAGAAATTACCCAGGAAATAAACAGGAAAGTCTACAATTGGAGAAAATTAACATGAATACAGTACTCACAGTCAGATTTTTTTGGAATCTTACTCTTGAATATGAACGTAGAGTTATAGTTCACAAAACATTGTGAAAAATATAAAAAAACAAACAAAAAAAACAAAAAAACACACAAAGCAAAACAAAATAAAATGGTCCCAGAAAAATATAGAAAAATAAAGTTCCAAAGAAAATTATGTTTAGAAATTTCTGATTTGTATACTCAGAAAAATGTAAGAAACTTCCATCCAGAAATAAAACTAGTGTTCTTTACTAAAGAAAGAAAAAGGAAATAAATCTACTGAAATCTTTACAGAAATGCCAGTAAAACTTGACACAAAAGCAAAAAGAGTAAATAAGGTAAAGTATTTTATGTTTAGAGTAAAGAAGCAGAGTAACCAACAGAAAAGATCACAGACTACAGAGAGAAGCTATTAGTAAATGAATAATAAAGATTTTCTCAGCTCTTAAGAATGTAAGTCTCCTGATTAAAAGGGTATACTTTGGGAACAAGCATGATAAATGAAAAAAACAGAACAAACAAACAAAAAAAGACTTAACATAGTGGTATGTCATCCTGAAATTACACTATAAAGATAAAGAGTAAATTTGTAAATGTAAAGATGAATTCACAGTTCTTATCATAATTCATGTTTAGTAAACATTTGGTCCTTGGATCATTTCTTCTGTATATTTTTTAAACTCATTTTTATATTTTAACTTTTTAAAAACAGCTTTATTAAAGCATAATATTTATAGCATTAATACCACCAATTTTCAGGATTCAATTCAAAAGTCAATGCTTTTTAATGCATTTGCATAGTGATGGAACCATTTACATTGTCTAATTTTTAAACATTTCAATAATCAAGAAAAAAAATGACCCTAACATCCATTAGAAGTCACTTCCTAACCCTTTCCATTAGCCCTAGGCAAACATTGATCTACTTTCTTTTAATATGGATGCCCATTCTCAATATTTATAAAAATGAAATTATATAATATGTATTCTTTTGTGTCTGGTGTTTTTTACTTAGCCTAATAAAGTTTTAAAGGGTCATCCACATTGTAGATTATATCAGCAATTTGTTCTTTTTTATTTTTAAATAACATCCAATTATATGGATATATAGTATTTTGTTTATCCATTTATCATGTGGTAAACAACTGGGTTATTTCCATTCTTTGGCTTTTATAAATAATGTGACCCTGCATATTTATATATATATAGGTCTTTATATATATATTTGTTTTTGTTTCTTTGAGGTAGATATTTAGAATTGGTACTGCTTGATACCATGGTAATTTTAATATTTTGATGAACTGCCAAATTAATTTACAAAGTGAGTGTAGGAATTTATATTCCACAAGAGAAGAACAGAAAAGAAGTATATTATTATATTAATTTTTTAATTATCGACATAATTCTTCCTCCATTCTATTTTATTCATGTAGATTAGAATTACTGTTTGAGGTCATTTGAGATCACTTTCTTTCATCTTGAAGAACTTTCTTTAGTATTTCTTGTACTTTCTTCTCACAAAACAGTCTCAGGTTTTGATTATCTAGGACTGACCTTGTTTACTTTTCATTTTTGAAGAATAATTTTGCTGGGTTAAGAATGCTTTGATTTTTTTTCTATGATTTCTTTCTACAAATGCTCCATTCTAGTCTTTATTCTAGACTTCTAGTCTCTTTTTTTTTTTTTCTGATGAGAAGTAGTTTTTAATTTTATTGTGGCTGCTTTTAGGTTATTAAGTTATATGTTTCTTGCTTCTTCCAAGGTAATCTCTTTTTCTTTGGTTTCAACAATTTAAGTATGGTATATGTCTGTATATGAATAACTTTTTTTAAAATCCTGCTTGAAATTTTTTTAGTTTCTTTAATATGAAGGTTAATATTTGTGGGAACAAATTTGGGGAGTTTTCAGCAATTATTTAAAATAATTTTTTTTTTTCAAATTCTCTTTTTCTGGTACTGTACATTGATGCATTTAATGTTTTGTTTTTCATTTTTCTCTTCAGTTCTGTTCAATTATTTTTATTCGCTTTTTCTCATATTGTATAAACTTTACTGAGCTTTGTTCAAGGTTGTTGATTATTTTCTCTGCCAGCTCATATCTCCTGTTGATTCCAGGGTGAAATTTTGTTTAATTTATTGTACATTTTAAATTCAGAATTTTCATTTGTGTGTGTTTTTAAAGTTAATTTCTATCCCTTTATTTGTATTTTCTGTTTTCTGAGATGTTTCTTTAATTATTTAAAAATTGTTTCATTTGGTTCTACAACCACGTATAACTGCTTTGAAGTATTTGTGTGCTAAGTTGAAAATCTGCATTCCTTGAAGACATTTTTTTATTGTCTTCTTTTTTGTGTAAGGGTCTCACTGTCCCCTTTCTTTGCATGTCAAATATATTTTGTATAAAATGTACATTTTATAAATACATGATCTCTAGATTCTTATTTCTTCTCAGGTCTTGTATTTGCTTTTCTTTGTTGTTGCTGTTCATTTGCTAATTTGTTAATTAAATTTGTTGGATGACTCTGTGAAATCTGTTTCTCAAATGGTATATAGCCTTTGATACTCAATTTCTTTTTCTCATTTAAAATTTTAAGTTTAGCTGTCTAGTGTTCAGTCATAGCCTCAGGTCAACATAAATTAATGATCAGTCACTGATCTATCAGAGGCTGTACTTAAATACCCATAATTCATCAGTTTTTCACCCTTTTCCTTCAGATTGGTGTGTGACATAAGGACTATTTTCAAAATCCAGGAACTTTATAAATCTGTCCCACATTCATCCACGGACTTGGATGTACTCTCTTTAAAAGCCCCTGAGATGCTGCATTAAATTTTAAAAGACACAGTATTCAAGTTGAGGATTCTAAATTGATTTCCCTATAGCTATAAGTGCCTGACCACAACTTAGCAAACATTACCACTCATAGTATAGTTTTAATTCACTTTATATACCAATAGTGTAGAGCAGGGTTTTCCAACCCCAGGGCCATGGGCCAATACCAGGCTGCACAACAGGGTTCCTGAACCCCTGGGCCATGGATCAGTACCAGGTTGCATGGCTAGAGAGTGAAGTTTCATCTGTCTTTACAGCTTCTCCCCATCATTTGCATTACTGCCTGAGATCTGCTTCCTGTCAGATCAGTGGTGGTAATATATTCTTACAGGAGCATGAACCCTATTGTGAACTGCACATGTCCATACCTACCCTCCCACCTCCAGTTAGTATAAAAATTATCTTCCACAAAAATGTTTCCTGGTGCCAAAAAGGTTGGAGACCACTGATGTAAATGATGTAAAAATATATTACTCTTACCTCTATTATTTTGTGAACCAATGTCACCCCACTGAATTTAATAAAAATTATTCTCACACAATTTTATGAAGTGAAATTATTATACATTTTGTGACATTTATTTTTAAATTGGCATTCTGTACCAAATAAATCTCTTTCAGGAGCTAATGCATTAGGAATGCAAAAGTCAATAAAGATCCCTCATGCTACAGTTTTATAGCCATACCAATTTTCCTCATAACCAAACTCCATCTTAACTCCTACAACTACTGATCATTCTTTATTTCTATTATTTGTGTATTGAAGCAGTTTTAAAAAAGTAATAAGATAGTATGTAACCTTATGTGATTGTCTTTTTTCATTCAAAATAATTATTGGAAGATTCTTACGTAGGTTCTTATATATATGAATAGTTTAAATCTTTTTATTGCTGAGTAGTCTTTTATGGTATAATGTAGCACAATTAGTTTAACCATTCACCTCATGAAGAACATATGAGTTATTTCAAGTTTAGTTATTAAAAAAAAAACAAAACTGCTACATTTACTCACCGGATATTATGTCAATGTACAGTTTTATTTCTCTGAGATAAATATCCAGGAGTAAAGTTGCTGGATCTTGTGGTGGTTGTGTGTTTAGTTTTATAAGAAAATCCCACTTTGCTTTCTAAAGTGGATTTACCATTTTACACCTACACTGTCAATGTGTGAATAATCTTTTTTTTTTTTTTTTTGCAAAATTACCTGCATTTGGTGTTTGCACTTTTTGAATTTTTTATGCCTTTGAGGTATGTGTAGTGATAAATCTTTGTGGTTTTATTTTGCATTTCTCTAACAGTTAAAGATGTTGACCATCTCTTCATATACTTATTTGCTATTTACTCTTTGATGAAATGTTTGGTTCGTATCTTTTCAGTTTCCAATTTGTTTTTCTTTTTTTTTCTCTTTTACACAATGTTGTGGTTTGAGAGTTCTTGATATATTCTAGATAGAACTTCTTTATCAAATTGTGTTTTGAAAATATACTTCCAGAATATAGGTTATGTTTTCACTCTGTTCAACGGAATTTTTCAAAGAGCAGAAGTGTTCTTTTTCTTTATTTTGATTATGTACAATTTATTTTTTTTGTATTTTATAGGTTGTGCTTTTTGTCAGATCTAAGTATGCTTTGCCCAGCCAGAGATCCCAAGAATTTACTATTACTTTCCTGATGCACTTTGAGTCAGTTTTTGTATATTTTTATGTAAGAGATTGTGTCAAATTTGTGTTAATTCTTATTTTAAAGTTTGGTAGAATTTGCTTGTGATACCATATAAGATTTTCAGTTTTGTTTGGACAGCTTTAAAATTATAAATTCTTTTTATCTGGTAATTATAGGGCTATTTAATGCTCTATTTGATTTTGTTTGAGTTGCAATACTTTGTGTTTTTAAAGAATTGTTCCAGTTCATCTAAGTTTTCAATTAATGTATGTATGATAGTTCATAGCATTATCTTTGTGAGGTCTGCTGAGTGTGTGCTGATATCCCCTATTTAAGGGGTGGTCAACAAGTCGATCACGATCGACCGGTCGATCGCGAGGCCAATTTTGGTCGACCGTCAATCGTTCGCAATGTCTGGGGTGGAATTCCGTGTACCATGGACTTTGAAGCGATTGTAGCTCTTATAACTCAAGCAGCACTGCTGCGGCGCCCGGCTGATTTGAAGCAGCAACTCGAGCGGCGCCACTGCGGTGCCAGGCGGATTTGAACTGTCAAATCATAACATACAATCCTAAGAAACCGACAAAATGGGGTATCAGAGTTTATACTCTAGCTGACTCGAAGACTGGCTACATTTGCTGCATTTTGCCATATTATGGATAACTCACAACAGAGCTCTTGGTCAGACCCGATTTACCTGTTTCATCAAGAATTCCGATACACTTATACAAAATGTTGTTCTAGAAAATTCCAGGTGCTCAGGGGCACCATATATACATGGATCGCTACTATACTAGTTATGTCTTAGCTCAAGAACAAGCCAAATTGAAATGCAATATCTCCAGAACGATCTTAACGAACAGGAAAGAATTGCCCAAGGAAATAAAAAAGCCAAATTTTTCGAAAAAATCCACGGTCGTGTATCGATGGGGTAACACTTTACTTTTAGGGTGGAAAGATAAGAGGATTGTCACTTATTTGATTACAAGGGGTGACACAGGAATATCGACGGTCAAAAGGATTACACGAGGTGGTGTGGAAATAATGGTCAAGAAACCCAGTATTGTTTTGAATTATATAAAATATATGGGTGGTGTTGATCAGGCGGACCAATATGCATCAAGGTATTGTTTTCTGTGAAAATCGCTTAAATGGTGGCGTAATGTTTTTTGGGGGGGCATGGAAATTTGCCTGATCAAATCCTACATTCTGTATAAACTAGAAAAGACCAAAAAAGGGGAAAAGCCACTCAGCCATTTGCGATTTCTAAAAACACTTGTTGAGCAATTGAGAGGATCATATCGCCAGCATTGTGAGCAAGCGTCTACGTCGCATTCCGATGAAATCCGACTAAATGGGAAGCTTCACATAGTACTACAAGGGCCAAAAAGGGACTGCAAGGTTTGCTGTGACCGTAACACGCCTGGAGGTAGGCGGGAAGTAACGTATTACTGTGATATGTGTCCTGATAAACCTAGGATGCATCTTGGGCACTGTTTTACGAAATATCACACAAAAACTAATTACAGAGTGTAATATTTATCAAATTTTGTTGTTTTCGATATAAAAATAAATAAATTGGTGAAATTTTATTATTTGTATACGTTTGTTTGTTTATAAATGATTTTAAAGTACTTGTAAAATGTTTCTGCTATTTGGCCGAAATCATCTCTAGTGGCTGGTTCGCACAAGCGAAAAAGGCCTTGAGCGCAAAGGGGTAGAAGACAAAACTTTCTAGCAATAGTTTAATGCATTCTGGGAATTTGCCAAGGTCATAAATTCCTAGAATTCTGACAGCCTGACACTGTGATCTCTGCCCACCCAGACAATACATTTTGACTTATGTGCTACACTTGTCACCGGACGCAACGCGTGAA
>PVKE010037660.1:0-15802 GCA_004027555.1 Craseonycteris thonglongyai
GGCCATAGATTAGCACAAAAATTAAAGCTTCCCTTTTAGCACTAAATCGGGCTCTGTGCCACCTAGGTGGTATCGTGCAGTGAAATAACCCCAGTCAGCACTAAATCATCTTAACTACCTTTTTGTGAGGAGAGTGACTAAAGTGTGAGGTCCACAGATTCCTCGACGTAAACCTTGGATAGGAATCCTTACCCAACATAGGCTGGAGGATGGCAGGATTGACAAGTCCTGAGCTTGCTTGCCACAGGACAGGCGTGCACAAAGAAAAACCAAACCACAACAAGCCATGTGCCTTTTCTACATGCTCTCCTTCAATAATTTGATGTCGCATAGAGGTCGTATTTTACAAATGTTGATTTTACAAATTTGTTTTGATGTGGTGCAAGTAATGTCTCCCATGGGTGTCTAGCCACCTTTCATTTCACTGCCAGGAAATATAATGGCAAAAGGAGTACGTATTCACATTCTTAATATACAAGGGCCATCTGGAAAGTACCCAGCCACAAACTGTGGAAAATAGAGGCACTGATGGCTGGATTTTTTCCCAGACAGCCCTCATGGGTCATAAAGAAGCCATTTGTACGTCACTTAGTGAAACAAATTTGGATATACTTTAAATTGCATTTCAGAACACTTGGGCCACAACATTAATATTCCTTTCACATACATATGCTCTATCTTGTTCTCTGCAGTTCCTTAGAAAAATCAGATAACTAAAGTGGTAGCTGACATAGAGCACTGATACATAAACCGCTTCTTTTTCCTTTAATTGCAGTCTACAGGTAGTACGTATCTTTAATCTGAATAGCACAGCCTTGAACTTGCTAGAGTTAAATGCTCGAAATATATATATCTATATATCTATATCTATATCTATATATATATATAACCTTACATTCACCAAAACCTTAACAGAGAAGAGAAGCTCAAAGCTGAAGCATTCGTCTTGATAATAGCCAAGAAGTCAATTGAATTTCTTTTCCGAGGAAGAAGTTAGCCACACTGAGCAATTCAGTAATTTTATGTTGGCTCATTCAAGCCAAGCTCTCAAGGAGAAGTGTTTACATATTGTAAACATTCAGCCAAGATCCACTGAGTTGAGAACATCAGAATTACTCCATATATATATATATATATATTTTTTTTTTTTTAACGTGGCCTGGTGAACTTTAAGGAAAATATTTTTATGCTTAAAAATGTTTCCGACACAAATGGCATACCCATCAGCATCATATTAAAATGCTTTTGCTTTGTTTATAGATTCAGAGCTGATTAATGTTTATAATGTGCTGTTTCCTTCAGCCCTGTCCTCTATATTTGACAATATAGTGTTTTAAATGAGGGACATGATATTTCTATTGTTTTTTTGTGTTTTTTTTTTGTTTGATTGCTTGTTTTTTGTAGGGAAAAGGTGCTTAGACGTGAGATACAGTAAGTATCAAATGGAAGGATTAGTAAAAAAGAGGCCATCCTCAAAATTGTAATCATGCCACAGGGGACAGCCTCAGAGAGGCAGCGTTGTCCCTTCCATGGGCTCCACTTGTGAAGCTTAAGCGACTGCATGGCCCTGAACCTGCCACTGGTTCCTTTCAGCAGGTGCAAGGTCAGTGAGGACATGAAGTCAGCGGACAAGGGCAGTAAAAGCACTTATCCAATTGCAGGAGTCCTGCCCGCTCTTCAATACAGCATACCGCTACCTGGCAGCCACTTTGCTTTGTGACCACAGAAACTAGGTGCGTATGTGATCCTTCAGAACCCATAGTCGATCTAAACAGGATGAAAATGTGCACCATGGTCAGAAGAACACGAACACACAGCGTCGTAATGTTTTGAGCGTGTCCTGTGTGATGGTCACTGACATTCTCAAGTCTACTGTTTACAATATCATACATTTGTGATTTTACTGATTAGGGGATGTAAGTTTAGAGAACATAAAGCATCTGGAAGTCTATTTGTCTCTCGGGTTGAGATTTGCGTTTACAATTTCCTAATTCTATAGTAACGTACTGTACGTGGGTTCAATCACAGATAGAGTCAATCAAACAGGTGAACATTTTATTTTTTGAAGTTGCCCCATTTCCCCTTATAGGGCTGACCTGGGAAGGTCATTTATGAAGAGAAGGACATTGGTAAGTGTCACTTTGGAGCTGCAAGGACATTCATGGTGTAGGTAGGTTGCTTTCCTACCCAGGTTCCAGCTGGTAGGTGGAGGGGAGACCAGTGTGGCAGGACAACCTCATAACGTGTGAGGTGCTTGGAAGGGTCCTGCCTCCCAGTGGGAATAATTAGCTCCAGGCTAACAGTGGCTTTGGTCCCAACTACCAGATTTTAAAAGCAAGATGCAAAAGGATCAAGCTGTTTCCAAGTATAAAATCTGACCTGTGTCCCATAAAAATATTACAAAATTTTAAATGTCTGGCATCCAGTGCCACCAGGAATGCATAATGGGACATGTGAGTGTCATGAGCATACACATAAATCAGTGGAGCCTGACATTCCGCTTTCGCCCAGCGTCACTAGACGCTGTGCTTTAGTGATTTATCCCTGTTGCCTCCTGACCTTTCTTCTGCTGCTTCTAGCGGTTGCAGAACGTTTCCTAGCGCTCTTCGACCATGTTGTATCGACCATTCGTCTCAACAGAAAACAGCTTGTCGCCAAGTCACCGCAGTCAGGGCTGCCTTTAGTGTCCTTGTGCACATTTCCTGGTTCACCTGCCCCACAATGGCGCCTTGGTCCTTCACCAGTGGTCACGTAGAAGCCATTCTTCAGGTGTACGTGTATGTCTTCAATGCATTACCTTACCCCCTTCTATCACCCGGTGCCTTAAATCTCTCAGCTCATCATCAATGCCTGGAACTGCTTATGGTTGATATGAGACTGACAATGTTCTCATTGAAAATAGATGTTGAGCAGCTATACGACAAAATTCATTTTCTGCAACAGTTTTGTCAAAAAGAAAAAAAAAATGAGTCCAAAAATGATATACAGTGAATGAACTTGAAATGGGTCATTTAGAAAGAAGCTACCGGTAGTCAATTCAAAAAAAATATGACAAGAACAACTAATGTGTAGTGTTAGAGTGCTTAAGAGTGATACTGAAAATTATCTTTGAGAGGGGTACTTCCTACTTGTGATCTGCAGTCAAACTTAGATTTGTGTTATGCTTTCTAGTTTTTAAATATCTTTTATGAGAAAATAAATTTAAAGAGTATTCCCAATCATCAGGCAAACGATGATATTCTCTTCGTTTTGTGACTGTTTCCTACAATCATGGAAGTTGCCTTTCAAATTCATTTAATATTCATGTTGGAATAAGGCATCTGTTGTGGCAGATGGGGCAAATGACATTAAGTTCAGCTGTTTAAATAACCCGAAAGGATCAATGTGGACTTTACAAAAATAATTTGTAATTCATTTTGGATTAATTGATTTGAATTTATGGTGTTCTATAAAGGCCTGCCGCAGTTGCCCCTGCCTGAATTATGTCCAATTGTTTATTCCTCTTAAAACACACATGTGACAGAGAGAAGACAATACCACCCATTATTCATTCTTTATGTTTTTACCAACACACGCCATCTTCCAAAAAATCTGAAGGCATAGCCACCTGAATGATGCAACTTATTTGCATAACTGTTTAGAGATTTAAATTTCTATACCCCTCTGATATTTCATCAGCTCCAGTGCAGGATAAACAGATACAGACGCAAGTGAGTTTATTCAAAATATCTTTGAACACATGTTTTTATTTTATTTTCTTGTTGACCTTTATGCCTTTACAAGATATGTATGTTGTGCTCACAATAAAAAGACAAGGCAATCCAATTCTATGTTTTGGATGAGGTTGAAGGGAAATGATAGCTATCATTTAGCCTGAGATTTATCAGATACAAACGCAATCACATGGAAGACGATACTTTGCTCTTGTGAGAATTCATTCACTGTTAGAGGCGCTTTTCAACCTTCTTTGACAAAGGAGAAACTAGAAAATTCATTGACAAACGTTCTCACGTAGTGGTGTAGATTTTTAAAAGCGTTCTGGTGCATACAATAAATAATTTGACTTTTGATTGAGTGTTTATAATAATTAGGGTTAGGTTTTGCAGTGACATTTTCTGCATTTTTATTACAGCTTTGGCAGCTGCCCCCTCTCTTTTTTCTCCATCTCTCCTCTCTTGTATTCCTACCTAAAACAGAAATCCTTCAGTAAAATCCATCCCATGCTTGCAGTAAAGAGGAATGTTTCCATTTCTAGCAATACTCAAGTTCGGCTCTTATGATTTTTATGCTAGGTCGCCCCCAACATATTCCAAGCAGACTGTAATCATCCATGCAGGAGATGCAATCAGTGGCTTACACAATAGCACAAATCTTCCTATTTTAGGGAGAGAAAAGGTTCACCAAACGAGTATTGTTACCACGGTTTAAACACAAAAGCCCATTGGGCTTTCTGGGAGCCCTATTTTGGGAGAATGGGTGTGACTTTAGTTTTCTTTTTCTTTCTTTTATTATTTTAATTTTTTTTAACATTTATGTTATTGTTTTAAGAAAGACAGAGAGGGAGGGAGAGAGAGAGAAAAGAGGAAAGGACCCAGAGCAGTCTCCATAGTTGTACGTCATTAGTTGTGACATAGTTTCACTTCACACAGGTGGATGTGGAGCCGCCTGGGGCAGGAATCAAACTGGGGGCCTCCTGCATGGAAGGTGAGAACCTTCACTGCCATGCTCGATGTTGCCGGTTGCACCACAGTTCAGCACATGGGGTTGCACGGGCCGGGGCCGGGAATCGAACCTGGGACCTTATGATTGCAAGGTAAGCAGTCAGCTGCTGAGCTCCCAGCAACCCTGGATGTTCTTTTTAAAAGCTTTCCTTACATTTCTCAAAACTTCAAATTTTAGACCCAACAATTGCTAAAAGTAGTAACTATAACCATTGACATTTATCGGGTGCTTTCCTAACATGAAGCACCACAATGTGAGCTTTGCCTATATGACCTCATTCAACACGAAGATATTCGAATTCTACAGGTGCCATCAGTTTATTCACTTCAAAAAGTCAGTTAGAAAACTTACATAAACAGTTGAAAGTCACCCCGCTCATCTGTTGCTTTAGTTTAAAATGCTCTTAGCCCTCTTAGTGCTACCTTCTGCCTGTGGTACTAGCGACAAATGCGAAGGGTAATTTAATGGTCTACGGATGAGGCAATCTATTGGCCTGCCGCACTTTTCACCCGAGATGCAAAAGCCGATGTATCAGCCTGTCACACTAAAAGGGTTAAACAATGGTGCAGCCTCCCCTGACCTACTGTTGAAACACGCACCGTTATTCTTAATTGTTACAGATACACAAAGTTTTGCTAATTATCGTTGCTTTGCAGAAAGAGCTTTGGTCAAGCAGTTCTGCATTATCTACGAATAACCTCGACTTATAAATAATGTATATCAGCAAAGTAAATTTCCAGAAGCACTTTGTACCCTTATCATCCAACTCCATTTTTTCCACAAAACAAACTAAATGAGATAATTTTGTATCTAGTAGACAGTGCTGGAAATTTATTATGTTGTTAGAGGAATACTGTTTTCATGATAGTAGAGGGCTTCATTCTTCCCTCTAAAACATGAACTTCTAAAAAATGTTGTGAAAAAAATAATCTTGAACAACAATCTAACATTTCTAAGAAAGACATAGGAGGGTATTGCTTGGGTAATTTTGGTTGTAGTTTTGAATAGAATCTACTAATTGAGGTCATTACATTGGACATGAAATATGGAACAAATGTATTCGAAATAGGAAATGTGAGATTTCCATATGCTTGGTTAAGGGCATACCACACAGAGTAGCAACCTATTCATCCATTGCATTTTATGAGAGAAAATAAATGTCAACATAAATTGACTAACTCAATATTGGGGGGTTTTTTCCTCACAATTTTTTATAGTAATGATGCTTCTGAAGTGTTCATTTTAAAAAAAATCAGAACTTTCATCTTTTGACCTCTCTCAGCACTGTTATTGTCATCGTGAAAGCGAGGAATCGATAGGTGACATCTAATGAGAGGCTGGAACTTGGCTTTATGTACAGATCATTAAATTGGCTAGCAAGTTGGCCGGCTTTTTACGGAGGGGTCAGTTTTAAGGTCATTTGTCTTTTTTAACATGAAGATCAAATGGAATATTCCCTTATTTAAGTGAGCAACCGGCACAGATAAGCACATTTAATTATAGATTTAATTTCTGTCTCTTTTATAGTTACATTTCCTTTTATGGTTTTGCAGCCTATTTCAATTACATGGGGTTTTTCTTTCATCTTCAAATTCGTTAATGCAGGGCATTTTACAACACATTTTATTCTGGTGTTATATGGGACACTTTACAGCCCTTTATTTATTATTTTATTTGTGAAATCAAATTAATTTTGCACTTTAAGTCTTATTCCTTTTACTGCTTTGATAACCTCATTCTGATGAGCTCTATGACCTAATTTTGATACCCACATAAAAAGTTTAAAAGTTTTATTTCAGCTTATTCATCATCCATCAAGCCAGGGCAAGTGTCCTCTGTCTAGCTTGCATGTGTCTGATAGGGATAATGGTAATGTGCTAGAAAAAGAATATTAATTTATAAACCTGAACTGGTCTTAATAAATTAACAAAGAGTTTAATTCGAGTGATATAATTCAACCTCATCACTAGCCTTTACTTCCCTTATTCTTAATCGCAAATAAAATACTGATGCTACAAAATCTTTCCTATAACGTCTGAATTGTACTCTATGGTCAAATTTCCTTTTAGAAAAATGACCAAAAGAATAAGGAAAATAAGAGGATATTCTCTGAGAAGATTGCTAGTTACCAAACCAGTATATGTTGTTTTTCTCTGAAAAACTAAGGGAGCAAGATGGTCAAGGTGACTATGTTTTGATTTATTCACACTACCTACCGTATTTTTCCATGTATAAGATGCCTTCATTTATAAGATAATCCCTACTTTTCTAACTCAACTTTTAAGACATCAATACCCAGGTTACTCCCATTATAAGATGACCTCCAATTCTGGTCTAACAATTTTAGACAAAAGTCTCATCTTATCCACAGAAAATTACGTGAATTTTATTCCATTATTGCACAGGGGTTCTCTATCCAATCCTCCTTTTCCTTTATATTGTTTTGCAGGCTCTGAGGGAAATAAATGCTCCATCGTAGGGAGCTGGCAAAAGCTAACATCTCATGGGGACAGAAACAGAAAGTGAGAGGCAGGAAGGAGACCAGTTTCCATAACGCCTGTGAATTAGGTAGAGTTGGTTACAAACTTCATAACAAGATCGCTTTTTGAGATGTTCAAAATGGAGCTACATAGAGAAAGAATGTCATGACAAAGGGAAGAAATAAGAGTTTTAAATTAATATCAATATATATTTTGCGCTGTTCCAGATTTCTTACAAGTGTAAGTGCATTTGTTTTATAAGCACATGATTTTGTTCATTTATTCATTCCTTTGGGGTACAGAGGTATTAGAGAGGTTCTCAAATGGCTTTTTCATGGTTACTCAGGTGAGCCTTCTCATTGTCACCCCAATTTAGCTGATTATTTCATTAAGCATAAACAATAAAATTATCACCAACTATTTATATAAAGCAGCTTTTGGTGGCCAGTAAATGGATGGGAGGCACTATATAAAATGCAGTTCATATAAAATCATCCGATGTACGGGTCTTACTGGATGATTAAATCTGAGCAGTGAGCTTCAATGTGACCCATGTATACATGCTAAAACCACTCTCATTAAAACTACATCGATCATCGACTTAAAACGATTCTTCAAAGTTAGGTGCAGTTTTCCCATTTCTTCTACTACTTTACGTCAACACTCTATCCTATTATTATCTTATGTAACTTATAGCGTGATCATGTGTCTCTGGATGGTGGGACAAATTCCACTCTGCCCCCCTCCATTCAAACATGAAGCATATGATTGATTTTTTGTTGCTTAAAACTTTGCTTGCTCTCAAGAGATGGCTGGTGAGACCTATGGCATTTGTCATATTTTAACCTTTCCATTTTTCATTTATGTTTATCTTCCACACATGGCTACGTAGAAGGCAACTTCAACATCTCTTTTCCTGAGGCATCTCATTTCTGGCCTGAGTTTGTTTCTTCCACCAGGAATGCTATTATCCTATTCTGCATAGGATCCCCACACACCTGCTTTCCATTGGTTCCAATGCACATTTCAGGACGCTTCTTCCAGAAAACTGAGACGATCTTTGTATCTTGTGCTACATCCATCTCCTGTTAGATCACTGAAGTGCAACTTCCTTCTCTCCTTCCTATTCATTTCTAATGTGGTATGTTGGTGGGGAACCAGGAAGTCAGATAATAAAGTCAATTATGCTTCTCAACAAATCTCCTTTTTGATTAAGTCCTTCCTGAATTAGAATGCTGGACTCGCCACTACCCTAAATTCTGGGACTACAACTCATTTACTTTCTAAAACAAATACAGTAGACGCTGAGCTAATATTTGTTGAATAGATTATAAAGGAATTAATAACACTAAGCCTTGTTTGTACATTGACAATGGAAATCTAGTGCAATTCATAGTGACCTCTAACCTCATATTCTCTAACAAGGTTGTAGAGTGCTCTTGCTAACTAACAAAGATACCATCATGACCCGTCATACTGAACAATAACAGCAAATGCTATTGAAAGAGTATGTTCTCCGTCCTGGAAATCAGGTTTGATACCCTCTGATCGAGTGTCTCAGAACCAGACAGGAAGTGATTCTGTGGGGCCCTTGATCGCTATTGACTAAACTGCAATTATAGGTGTGAAAACGAAAGACATATCTGCTAAACAAAGCAGAACTTAATTTTCTTCCAAATAATGTTATCTCTGGATTTAAGTGTCCCTCAGAATGAGCAAGTCTGCATACTAATGAGGACTAGAAAGAAAGAAAGGTGAAAAACCGACAAGCTCACATCATTTGATGCCGTAATGAGCTGAAAATAAAACTGGGAAACTGCCATACTATTTTTATTTACAGTTTTACTTGTTTCATTTCTAAGTTCTGGCAGGAAACTTCAGAACGTAATAATCAATAAAGTGACTGAAATGAATGAACACCCTGTATGAATGTCGTAAAGAGTGAAATGGGAAAAGGAGTCACAATTTACCCATCAGCCTGGAAATGTCATTTTTTCCCCCTTCAAACGAATTCCTTGTGGTCTAGTTTAAAGCATTATCTTTATAATCACTGACTGGAAACTCCAGAACATGTTATTATTAGTTTTAATATCATAGTACTTTTATATCCCAAAGAAGTTCTATTGTTAGAAGAAAGACTGATGACCAGAGATCACGCAATAGCAGCCTCTTAAGTCGCAATCTTGTCATGCATTTTGCAATAAAACCACATAGAACAACAAAGAGAACATATATCATTTCCCACGTTGTAGGTATAATCATGAGACAGAGAATATTACGTACAAGTTTCAAATCACCTGTGAGTAGAAAGAAAAATAACCCCAATTCAGCCGGGCTAGCTCCGGGAGTCAGGGGTTTAGCTGGGACTGTGGTTGGGAAAGGAGAGGCTGAAATTCTAGCTGATAGTGTTGGCAGAGGACCGTGCTTTGATCAAGTGGAACAGTTTGCAAAAGGAAGAAGACCATTGGAAACTGTGTAGGAAAGAGAAAGAAGGAAAAGCGAGAAGAAAAGTAGGAGACTTATAATACATATCACAGCCACACGAGAATAACATCGGTTATACCAACAAAAGAGAGAAGCCTTCAGCCAAGAACGAGCGTGAAGCAACCACAAACTCTCACATCTGCCTGAACGCAACCATTATTGGAGGTCCCAGCAAATACCCAATTTCAAAATAAAATAAAACAGTAACTATGCAAAGAGTGTATATGGGGAAAACAGAAAAATAGTTGAAATGCTTTAGATGGTAAAGATTCTTCCTAAGAGCAAGCATAGACTACTCTAAAATGATTAGACGATGCCCTAACATGATTGAATATTGTTTAAAAAGCACTTACAGATATTAAAACAATGCTCTCAAATTCGAAATGCAAGAACTTAAAGCAGGGGCATCCAACCTTTGGCTTCCCTGGGCCACATTGGAAGAATTGTCTCGGGCCACACATAAAATATACTCACACTAACGATAGCTGATGAGCTCAAAAAAAAAAAAAGGTCACCAAAAATCTCATCATGTTTTAAGAAAGTTTATGAGTTTGGGTTGGGCCACATTCAAAACCATCCTGGGCCACATGCAGCTGTGGGTTGGACAAGCCTGATTTAAAGCAAAAGCGGATAAAATTTCACTCACACACACACACACACCCACAATGGCAACTTTACATTGGAGAAGCATTAACTTCAATGCAGACAATGCATTAACCGAATTGTCAAGGCTCACGTGATAACATCACCAGCCATAAAACATGTAAATATTAGGTACCACTTGACCTAATGTGATGAAAGGGCCTGTCATCTCTCTGGTATTGTTCTGACACACTTACAACACCAGTCGAATCTTGAGAACATATCTGGCAAAGCCAAACAGAGATATTTTTTTAAATACCTGCTCATATGCTTCTAAAGTGTTAAGATTGATGGCAATGGAACATGGTACAGTATGCAGGTTTCTCAAAAACGTGAAAAGACAGCCATATGATCTAGTAATCCCACTTTCAGGTATTTATCCAAAATAGGCAACTTCACCATCTCAAAGCAATATCTGCGCTCCTAGGTTTATTGCAGCTTTGTTTCGTTCACCACACCCTGATGTCCACCGACAGATGAATGGATAAGCTGTCATATAGCTATAAAATGCAATACTTAGTAATAAGAAAATGAACTATTGTTACATTCAACATTATGGATAACTACCAAAATCGTCATAAGTTTAAAAATCCAAGCCTAAAAGGGCACATACTGCAGAGTCTGTTTATGTCCCAGTTTCAGAACATGCGACCTGACCCGAGGTGAAGCAGCCAGTGTTTGCCTGTGGATGGAGCAGCGGGATTTGAAAGGGGACAGAGAAAAGTATCCCAGAAGTCTCTGGGAACGTTTTGTGGGTGATTATCATGCAAATGCTCATTACTGCAGGGACAGTTCCACTACAGATTAATAAATTTACACTCGATACACGTGCATGTGATTGTATGTCAGTTTCAACTCAAGGACAATGGTGAAAAGTATACTAAGAGGTGATGGATTTCTAGAGGGACTCCAAAAGATATGTATGGTTTTTGTGACGTCTTTGTCTGCTTAAAAATATAAAGACATTTGGGGAGTTCGGGATGACTGTAATTAATTCATAAGCATATGTAACTTGCACACATTTAAAATAAAATTTATTTTATTTTTTATTTTAGTTTTCTTAGTAATGGAATTTTATTTTAGGATAAAATAAAATGTATTGATCTTGAAACGGCATTGTTTATACCATATTTTGCCAATAATACTTATGAAAAAAAATGTGACTCAGAATATTAGGGTGCTATTTCTAAAAGCAAGTAACTATTGTCAGAATCTTAAAGGTAATCCAACCTTCCTTATATCTACTTTTTCAATGGTTATCTAATAATTCTTCTAACTGAAAGGGCACAATGTAGACACAGAATATGAGTTTTAAACTTGAAGTAAATGCCATGTTATAGTTATAAAACCCAAAATACACAGAATTACTGAAGTATATATTCAACACTTAATTAATTATTTATTATTGGGACAGGACTAAAGTATTGGTTTTTTATTCAATCTACCCACCAGGTACGTTATTGATCAAACCTTGAAAATATTTAGTTGAGTAATGTGAAGTCATTCACAAGTAGATAAATTAATTTCATGTTGAAAATAACATTTTTAAAATGCATAAAAATCAAGTCCAAGTAAACAACTAATGAACCACAGCATTGTTCTTCTTATCTGAAAGAAATAAGTGCGTGCTTTGTTTGAAAACAGTTAGTGGGCCATTTCATATGTCTTGCAGGAATAGCAAACCTATTTCCAAAACATGGCTTAACTTTAGCATTTCTACTTTGACTTCATTGATCCTGTTTCCTGGCTTTCTGGTCGCTGTGGCAACCTTTAGCAGATAAGAATCGAGCATCTAGCTGTGTAAAGTTTCATATTTGAGAGATAATACTTCTGGAAATGAATCTCTGACCTTTAATGCAAGCACAATGAATTCAGTTAAATATTAATAGGTACAGCACTTAATATTCTCCCGATTAATTGAGTTGGAGGCTATGAAATTCTGGATATTCATTTGAATATTAATTCATGCCACTTAAAGATTTATATGTCATCCTATTTGAATATATTAGGATGCTAGATTTCTTGAAATCGTTGCATGAATTCTAAATTAATTTTTAAATGACTTAAAAATTAGATCTAAAAAACTACCATGACCATCTACATTTTGTTATAGTGACTTATAAATTAATTAATTTTTGCATTACTGTGCATTTGTGGTGGACTAAGCAATTTTTTGAGAATACATGTACAAAATGTAATTCAGGCATCATGAAAATATATCCCACACAATTTATAGGAGGTTATTAGCATTTCTGAGCGATACATTCTGGTTTAAAACTTTCGGCCTTAATTCATAAATATATAGAAAAAAATACATGAGTATGTGTAATATACCATATGAAAAAAATATATATAGCACATATATGAAGTAAGTAGCACTTAGAAAGTATTGAACCAGTATATACATATTATACACACATAAAAATATATGTATGGTTTCTTCCATAAAGAAGTTATACATATGATGGAAATAGTTATGATTTTGAGTCTTATTTGGGCTACAGCTTTAACTCAACCTATTCCATCTTACAAATATATTTCAACAATTTTTTCAAAGTATACCTACTATTGTTTACTGGTACATGTGGTTTTTGTATAGCTCTCATTGTTGAATCAGACAGCAATGTCAAAACATCAAGGACTTTTTTTCTCTTTTACAGATGTATAACCAAATCCTTTTTGCCCCTTCTTTCTTTTAATCTGTTGAGAATTTTCACAAATGCATCTCTTTTTTAATTGTTAAACTTATCGGGGTGACATTGGTTAGTAAAATTCACAAAGGAGACAAGCAGAAAAGAGCGTGAAGTGGGAGTCTGGGAACATGGGCCAAAATACACAGACAACAAATGCATCTTTTATTTAAATCCACTGAACTGAAACACTTGTGTTCCTTAAATGAAATGATGCCCAGCACAATCATTTCTGAAGTGAAGGATTCAGTCTACACCCACTGACTGTATGGAGCACATTTCTTCCTCGTGCATCATACAGAGCAGGTTTATGAATATGACCAGTGAAGTATTCATGGTTTAGAAACCAGACCTCACGTTTTAGGGAACTTCATGCCGGTACCACCGCGGTTTTCTCTACTTATCCTTTCTCCTGCTCCTGACATGCTGGTCCTATCAGGAGAGACTGAGAAATGGAAAATGACAAATTGTGACAAAGAGGACAGTTGTGAGGCATACATCCATTAGGTCTCCAAAGCTTTGAAGACATAACTACAACTGTTCAGATAGGAAATAGGATCCTTATTAAGTATATAAGACCACTATATCCTTTATTGTCTGCAGATTACATAAGCTTAGGCTGACTTCTTGACAGCTATGCTTCCTGAAGAAACTACAGTTAAATTAGTAGGAAACAACCGTACAATTAAGTTAGTGTGAGGCAACATCTTTATAGGTACAGCTAGATGTAATTAAAGGAGAGATAGATACAGATAGCGAGATAATTAGTGTTAAGAACTCTTCTTGTCCTAACATTATTTCAGCTACTAGTGTGACTTCAATGCAGCTTCTCATTTTTAACAAATTTTCTAATTAGTTTAACTATATTTAGTAAAGGAGAAAAATTAATCTCAGATGCTTCTTGTGTGATAATAATCAATACATTTAAAATTTCCAAACTTCTATTTTTTTTTTCAAACATAATGTGGGTAAATAATAAAGTCTTCTTTATTGGATTGACATATAATGAGTGTGATAAAGATGATTTGAAAAAGATGATGGTTTTTGGGAGGCCAGGATAGCTCAGCAGGTTGAACACTTGCTTTGCAACAAAGAGGCCCGGGGATCGAATCCCAGCCCCGGTCTGTGCAAACCCATATGTTAAACTGTGGTGCAACTGGAAACTTCTGGGATGGTGACAAAGGTTCTCGCCTCCCATGCTGGAGGCCCCAGTTCAGTTCCTGCCCCACATGACCCCACATGCACCTGTGTGGAATGAAACCATGTCACAGCTAATGATATACAACTATGGAGATTGCTCTGGGCCCTCCCCTTTCTCTCTCTCTCTCTCTCTATCTCTCTCTCTCTCTCTCTCTCCCTCTCTCTCTCTCCCCCTCTCTCTCTTCTTCTCTGAAACAATAAAATAAATTTTAAAAAGAAAAAGATGATAATTTTAAGGGTTAACATGATCTTAAGGTCCCAGAATACAGATTTTGTGGTGTGTGCATAGAATGAGAAGATCAACACCACATGACTATCTTTTATGTTTTTTAAGTGGCTAGACCTTTTAAAAATTTAAATCTACATCAATATTTAATTCAAATTAGACATTTGGTCATTCCTAATAAATGCAAACACAACCTCAGAATAAACATATATCCCTTAGTAGTTACTAGGGTTGATTTATGCATGTCTAGAACATAACAGTCCTCACTCCTGTAAATTTACATGTATCTGTGGGGTACTTGACTCACAGATAGCTCTCCTAGGTGTCTATAAATTTTATACGGGTAAGGAGATTTTGTTTGTTTTGTTCCACACGTTATTACCAAGCCAAATAACTTGGTATATACTAACAAATCAAATTGACACATGTTAATAAATCATTCACAAGAAAAAGAATAATAAATAATATAATAATGATAAATAATAAAATGACAAAATAAAAATAGACTATCATAACTTGACAATGAGGCATAACTTTAAATTATATTTTAAATTCTCTTTGAGAAAATAATTGAGTTTTATAAGACAATAGGACATTTTCTAATAAAAGAAGAGAGAAATAGAATAAAAATAACTCAAAATAAACTGAGGATATCTATGTGTTTATTATTGCATAATACTAACTTAATATTTTTAAACTGTATTTATAGTACACTATACTTTACATTGTGTTCATTAACTAACAACATGCTATTTAATTAAGCAAAATTAAGCTAAAAGTATTAATAAATAGAAATAAATTAAATATCTAGTTGATTTAAATGTTTATCAGCATCATTATTTACTGAGATATACTTCACTGACCACAGTGGAAATAAATTGGATATTTTCAGTGTTACATTTGAGTGCTCTAATCTCCAGTAAATCATTTTCTGCATATGTCATTCCCAAGGCAATGATTAACGACACACTAATAAAACTCACTTTACCAATCTAAAACTAAGATGTCTTTTCTATGGGTAAGAATAATTTTCCACTAAATAGAGCTTTGTATCAGTAATGAGATGCTCATTGAGGTATTTTAAGCATTTTTAAAAGCAACCAAAAGAAAAAACAGTATATGTTGAAATAATATAGATGACAGAATGACTTGGGTTTTGTTTAGTTTTGTTTTTGTTTTTTGCTTCAGTCTTACCTTCCTCTTGGTTTTGAAGTGTCGGGGGAAATGACTCTTATCAATCACCAACTATAATAAGATTTACACATTGCCCCAGGGAAGCCAAACAATCATATTGGTGACATGTATATCTCTCAAGAGATTATTTTCCTCTCAAGGGCTTATTTCTTATTTCTCTTTTT